>JAUZSX010190059.1:0-16324 GCA_034780655.1 Idiosepius hallami
TGGCCGCAGTAAAACTGTAGTCTACAACTTCTTAAAAGACCCAGAGAGTTATGGAAAAGCTAAATCTAGTGGTAGACAGAAAAAAATTTCACCTGCATTGGGTAGGAGAATAAAACGGGTGGTTTCTCAATAACTTTAACCCTAAAATAGAATCAAATGTAAAAAAAATGCAAATAAATTTTTAAAAAATAAAGAAAATAAAATAAGAAAAATATTAATAAAACTACCTTGAAAAAATGAATTCTACCAACCGGGCAATGCCAGGTTTATCTGCTAGTACATATATAAACAAAAGATATGCAAAAGAAATCAATATGAAAAAAGTCTTTGAACAAAATAATTTTCTTTTTTTCTGATGACACAACTACAGTTTTTGTTTAAATAAAGTTCATGATACTGGAAGTGTTTTATTTTGTACTAATAGTACTTTGAGGTGTCAAATACTAGCTTGTTCATTTATCACTGAAAAATCAAAGTAGTGTGGCAAAAAGTACAGAATTGACTTAAATTCAAAGAAATCCTTAATTATTGAACAGTGGAGAGATAATAAACGTTGCAAAAAAATATCAGAAAACTTTCAAATTCCATTTTCTCCATTCAAATATTTTTTTTAAAATCAAGAACTGTTGGAAACAAATAAGATCTGCCATACAAAAATTCCTAAAAAAAATAAAAGCAGAATCTAAAATAGTACAATGAAAAAAATAGAAAAGAGTTCTGAGAAGATTTATTAATTTAATGGACAAATACTACACTGCAAACTATCAGAAATGAACACAAAACAAAACTTAAAAAAACTCCACTGTTTAATAAAAAGGCATCAAGATAGCATTTAAAACTTGTTTCTGAACATGAAAATAGACCAGGTTTGTTTTTTGGAAATGTTCCATTGTCAGACAAGTCAAAAACTGAATTGTTGAAAAGAGAGATGGTACCACCTATACATCAAAGAACACAATTCCAACTATATATTTTGTAGATAATAAAATCTTTGTTTGGAGATGGCATTGGCAATTTAAATATATATGATAAAATGAATTCAGAAAATTACCAAATATTTTGAATTATTATTTACAGGGTGAGCAGACAGTCCTTGCACCTTCTTAAATCCATGATTAAACATATTGATTGTAAATTAATGTCTTTCGTTATGTCAAATATTTGGCTAAAGTCTTTATCTTTTCAGTTTTTTGTGTATATATTTAAAAATTATTCATTGTAATGTCTAATGGGATCTAGTAAAAAACCACCATTCAGCTCTACTGCCCAGGAAAAACCAACTCTGAGATTAAGCTAAAACTTTTAAGTTGCCAAATTGATTTGGTACCATGTTGTGAATAGATTTAACAGACTTGGTACATCTGAAGATTGTGCAAAGACCTTGCAGTGCTCAAACAAAAATTTATCAAAAAGAATAAGGGAGAATTAAAAAAAATATATATAAATCATTGATTAAGAACTACAAAAAAAAAAGAAGTCTAAATGAATAAAGATTATTTTATAAATTATTAACTCAGAATTAATCACTATTTATGTTCTATACAGATACTTTTTACCATTAAATATTTAGGATCATATGATTTTATTATTAAATATAATACTAAATATAGTATAGGTATATCCAATTCTTGTTCATCAGAAATTTAAGTATTAATAAAGTAATTTGTTTGTTCCCACTACGATAGAAAAAAAGAGATAAAATGAATAAGGTGAAAAAGGTGATCAAAGAGTTTATTTATCAAGTAATAAACTGGGAGATATGAAAGAAAGTAAAGGAGAGGAAAGACTATGAAAAAGTGAAAGAAACTATAAGGAGAAAGAGTACAGCTTTTTATTCTTTTTTTTAGCTGAAGTAAAACTAATGATTTATAACTAAATAATGTTATTTTATTATTGCACTTTCCCTTTTTACATGAAAAAGTCTAGAACTCATTTTATTCTTTAAAAAAAAAACCCAAAAAAACAGTTGTAGTTTAAATTGTTTTTCTTTTAGAATAAATTCAACTTTTATTTTTTAATTTTAATAAGACAAAAAATGTTGGGTGAGAAAAATAATTCCATTTCTAATTGATTAACTATCTAACCCAGTTTAATTGGCAAGTAATCTTTGTCATGAGTCAGTTTTATCCTTGAATACTTTTTCTACTAGTTATTGTCGGCAGTATGTATTCTGGAATTGAAAATGATGAGAGAAAGCCAAGAGTTTATGATTTTTTTTGTTCAAGATTTTTAATATATGATGCAAAACAGCATTTCTATTTTCATCCCAAAGAATAAAACTGGGTTAGAAGTGTTTTTGTTTCACAAAGAATTATTGTCATTATCATTTACTATTATTAAATATTCTCTCAACTTGAGTTTTTTTTTTTTAGCTTGAAGTGTTTCTCATCAAGAGACCAAATCTTTTAAGCTCTTTTCACTTTTATTGTTTCGATTAATTTTGGGAGACTTTTTCATCTTTAGTAATAAAGGGGAAGAAGGAGAAGAATCCTTTTCTTTTTTAGAATTCCATTTTTCGATCTTCTCTTCATTTGTGTTGCCAAAATCCCCACTACTGAATTGGTCTGAAAAAATTTGTTCAAATTTAGAACTATCATTCTCTCTTTTTGTTTCTTCTTCAGGACAAGGAAAACATTCTTTTCCTATACTTTTGGATGGACTCGGCTTCTCCTCTTCTTCCTTTTCTCCTAACTTTTTATTCTGTTTCTTTTCTTTTTCATTGACTGAAATATTTTCTTTGGTTGGAGTTTTGTCAATGTCATAATCATCTTTTTTATGACGTTTTTTTAAGATTTTTTTATATACCCAGTCGTCACCTTCTTGTTGGAAAAACTAAAAAAGATAAGATAAAAAGTACAATATTTATAGTTACAATAAATTAAAAAAAAAGAAGTTTTCTATCAATTATAAAAAATTCATTAATCTAAAATGATAGAAGTATTCACTTAAAACAAACTATTTTTGAAATTAAAAAATTGCCTTGTTTTGATAAAGAGCTAGCATGTGCAAAAAAACACAAGAAAACTACATTATAAATCACACTAAAAATAACAATTGAATTGAAAATTACTCATGGAATCCCAATCAAATATCCTACTACAAAAATTGGAAAAAATTATAAAATCGCATATTATTAAACCAAATATTTTTTATGAGAAAATTATGAAAAAAAAGTTGACAGGAAATGTGTTCTTTTCAATTAAATTTGTGTGTGTTAATGCATATATATATATATATATATGCCACTAAGATAATTAGGAATGCCTTTTGTCTAGGAAGACGCTCAATGTTTTTTTTTATATACTAAATTTTATCCAATACTAAATTCATTTCTAATCCTTTTTCATGCTAAATTAATTTTTAATGGTTTTTATGCTAAATTTATTCCTGAAGTTTTTTATACTAAATTTATTTCAAATGCTTTTCTCTTAAGTAGTTGAAATGTGTTAATATTTATTGTATTGAGATACAATTTGGCTCAAGGCCGATCGGGGAGGGGGAGTTGCTAGTTGGGCTGGTTGTACATCTAACACTTAACCGTAACTAGACTCTTTCGTGACCTATTCGCTTCTTATAATGAATGAATGCATTTATCCATCGTCACAACATACACAGTCACCAAAATACCCCATTTACTCAATGGACTGATCCTACTTAAAAAAAAAAAATCCACAGTGTTGACAATATTTACATATGATGATGATTGAGAGTGGGACAAAAAATTCCAGAAAAGAAAATTAGAAAAGTTAAACAAAATAAAATTATAGTTTGATTAGTAAGACCCCCTTTCCTTGCTATTGGGGAAAGTAGCCTACTGTTTTCTGGGTATTACACTGAAAACAAGTAGGTCGAGGGGCGTAGAAGAGCTAGCTTATTAATGGTATAAAAATAATATTGGTGGGAGGGGGGGAACTCTATTATGGAGGGAAAAAAAATGTTTTGGATTACCAGGACATTTCAATTTAAATGGCTGGGGGTGCGAAAATAGCGTACGTAGGGAGTAGGAATTCCATATTTTAAGGAAATAAAATTTCGGACCTGGGAACAAAAAAAAAACTTTTATTGGGAGGGATGTCCTGGCAATAATATAATTTAAAAAAAAAATAAACTAAATTCATTCCTCTAGCTAAGGTCCAAGCTAATCTTTGTTTTAAGGTCTAGCCGGACTCATCTACCCCGAAATGTATTTTTTCTTCATGGTTGCCATGCCTAAGCCGGAGGTAACATGACCTCCCACTTGGCCCCCCTTTTTCACACACAGGCTGGCTACAGACATCCACCTTTTGCTGAAGACCGCAGGGACCAATCTTTCATGATCGCATCTAATCTTTATATTAAGCTGGCGCTTAAAAAAAAAGATCAAATCCTGCTCCGAAAAGATTTGGTCCTCGTAGACTCCCTTAAATCGCGTGTGCCATACCACAACACGTGCCATGGCTAGTATGGCTAGAAACACCATCTGTTTCTTCTTAGTGTACGGCGGATCCACATTGCCTACAACATAAGCAACGTCTAACAGAAGAACATACTGTTTTGTAGTCAAGGAGCTGAAGAATACAATAGTGTGCTTAAATCTAAGGGAAATAACTCATACAAACAGTTCAATTCATTTATTTTTACAACAAAGTTAGACAGCCAAGGTGGAGCATTGGTAAAAGCTTGGGCTCTGGAATCGTAGTACGAGAGTTCAAATCTTTATCATAACTATTGCTTTCACCTTAAAAATGGCATTGTGCCAAACTTGGTTGGTGCTGCTCACTAAGTATATATAATATATAAATTTGGCACAAGGCCGTTTTTTTTGGTGGTGACTATTCAGGCTAGTCGTAGACCTCATGCTTCACCTTAACTAGACTCTTCCGTGATCCATTCACTTCACATAATTAATGAATACATTTATCCATCGCCACAACATACAACAATCACCAAAATACCACATTTTCTCAATTACATTAATTAATTGAATTACAGTTCAAATCATAAAGCCTATAAGACTGTACTATACATATGCAAACTTTATTTTCTTATACAACTATTATTGCTTTTTCTGACAAACTCTACGTATAAACAGTCTGTTTTTTTTCTGATTGTTTTTTGTTTAATAGAGAAATTACATTTAATTTTTTTATAATTATTTTTATTATCTAAACAACACTTGTTAAAGGAAAATTTTTTTTAAGCTTTGTGTCTGAAAATGAATTATTTTTTCCTAAATTTCAAAAACGTTTCTCCATTATTATTTTTTTTATTTTTGATTAAAAAATGCTTCTTCGTATCTTCTGTGTTTTTAAAAAGAACTTTTAAATGCAACACTCTTATGTTGTTTAAATAATTTATATGGTCAAGTCATGTCGGAGACATGATCCGGTTCCGGTCAGATCAAAGTTAAGCAATGTTGAATCTGGCCAGTAGATAGATGGGTCACCATTCAAGAAAACGAGTGTTTATAGTTCAATTTCTTGTTTTCTTCTGCTTGATAGCCACATGTTCGCAAACCAGAAATTTGAAACCGAATGTAGAACCCAATCAAACACGACAACTTGACTTAAATGTACTTTGAGAATTCTCTCCATATTACTTACTACAGTACTAAAAACAGCAATTAGCTAAAATATTTTGTGGTGTTCTCTCTCTTAAAAACAAAAAAAATCTTTACAATTAATCTTGTTAATCAATCAATCAAATTAATTCTGTGTCACAAAGCTCCTCATTGTTCATCTTTTATACACTTTATATTTGCCACATATGCATGTCTTGCAACATTTTTTAAAGGGTTATTGTTATTTTTGTCTTTGATCTTCTGATCACTGCTATGTTTTTACTTCCTTGTCAGTAAGTTAACCAACCAACTATTTTGATTCAGAAGAAAATTGTATAAGGAAAGAAAAGATTTTAAAAACAAACTTTTGTAGGAAACACTGTATTTGTTTCTTTCCTCAATCGTTCACCTTCCCTTTGACGATCTTCTAACTGGAATGAAAAAAAAAGATAATCAAAACATTTTCATTTGTCATGACTTAAACAAAGAAACATATCCCATGAAGGGAATGGGACATTTTGATATAGGGACCAATAAGGTACTAGTAGTCAGTTTTTTTTATGTTTACATTTTCAAAATCTATTTCAAAATTAAAGTATGCTGTGATAAACATAACCAAACCTTTTTTTAACCCCTTTTGTAAATACATTGCATAAAACTAATAATATATATAAAAAAAAAAGAATTGCTGATTCTATTAATGAAACAATCATTTAATAGGAAATTAAAACTTTGGTTCATAAAACCTTTTAGATTTTTAATCTCTTGTAAAAATAACCCCAAAATTGTCAAGTGTGCTAAAAACTTAACATAATAGAATTAATTAAATTTCTAATACATAAAAAATTCAATCTTTGTTTTTTTAATTCATAATTTTTTTTCTATTAATCCAATCTTTTTATTTTTTTCAGGTTTTGCAAAAAGTTTTATGAACTTTTGAATAAAGAAAAAATTAAAATCTTAATCTACTTCTGTTTATTCAAATTCAAAATTCTTATGAATATTAGTACGTTTTGGAGGTTACAAATTTAAAGATATCAAATGAAATAATTTTTGTTTTTTCCTGCCAGGTAGTCCAGGCAACACTTTAAAAAAAATAACCACAAAGATAGACAATTTTAAACCTTGATTAAATATAAACTATTTTGAAGTTTGTGTTTTTAAAAAAAAGTTTTAATATGTTTATTTTGATATTTTCAAGATTGTAAAAGTAAAAAAAATAAAATTTTTGTTTCAACTTTTTATTTTCTTGAAGTTTGTTTATCTTTCTACACTTCAAGAACTTCTTTATTTTTCTTTGGATTATATTAGAAAATACTAATAAACAAAAAATATATGCAATAGTTGAGTATAAGAAAAAAAAAAGGAATTATAATGTTAGTGTCAGCAAGTATTTGAACAATTTTAAATATTAATTATTGTGCTAACAACCTATTCATTAAATTATGATTAAATTAACAGTCTGCTGTGCACATGCACATACTAGCATATTTATTTAATCTGTCCTCAACATGTCACTTTGATGCTTTTTTTGCAACACTCAGACTTAAAAATGTTAACAGTGTTATATTATATCCTATGGAAACACCTAATTCAATACTTTTTCCATTATTCCCCTGAACTTTTGTATTGGGCGCAAAAAAAACAATCTTTTCCTTTAAACGCCTTCGTACAATTTTTACAAAAAGGTTTTTAAGGTTGCTATTAAGATGGAGTTATTGTTAATGTTTTTGATACATCTAATGGTGTGATATTATTTTGATTTTATTATCAATTTCTATAAGGCAATTTTGTTTTAGAATTAAATTTTTCAGTTATAGTGACTTGGTTTTTGGTGCAGCTATTTTTACAAAGTTTTCAGATAAAAAACCTTTTGAAGAAATTTTTTTTAAATTGACTAATTGATGAATTTTATAGTAGTTTAAATGTGGTTAAGCTAAAGTCAAGTTAAGAAATTAAAAATATAATTAAAAAAAATCAACACAAGATTTCCAAATCCCTTAAAAATCAAAACTTAATGTTTTATTTTAAAAAACATTTTGAAATACTTACAAATTTCTTATGTTCTGTAGCAATATTTACATCTCCCAATCTAAGAGCATTAGTAACATGACGCCATAATTTTCTAGATTCAAATTCTCCTTGTAAAGAAATTGGTCGAACAGATTTGCGCATTATTTCAAGGCTGTTCACATCAATAACTTTTGTTTCACCCTGGGAACAATTTTAAGAGAAAAAGATTTCTTTTAGCAGAATACATATTTGGCTGAAATGACATAATTATTTTGTTATATATTAACTAAACATTCTTTAAATAATGAAAGATAATAAAAAGTTGCAATGGTAAGAAATCCCAATTATAATCTAGGTAATTTTAAACCACAGTATATCTGAGCCATATATTATGTTGAGGAAGACAAAATGGGCACTTAAAAAAAATTAAAGCAATTTAATAACAATTTACAATCTATTAAAATCTATTACTTCTAATTAAGTTTTAATTGTTACCAGTACTGAAAGCAAAATAATATTCCACCACCTTTTAACTGCTAGGACATTTAAAAAATTGAATAAAAAATACCAATTAATTTTTTTTAAAATGATAAATGAATTTCTATTTTGAATATCTAATCTAAACTTATATATAAACTGAACTTTGTGTGTGTGTTAGAGTTTGTTCTCCAGAGACTGAAACAGCAAGGATGTTTTTCTTTAAAATTCAAACGGTTTTACTTTATGTGATTAGGAGTGTTTTAGTAAGGTGTTAATTTGAAATATGAAGCATCGAAAATTGATAATTATAAAAAAAAATCAGCTTTTAGTAGGAATGTTCCATTTAAAACAAAATGTTACACACATTTACAATGTACATCGAAAGACTTGTTTAGCAATACACAAAAGTGAAAGTAGAGGTTTGTTTTGTGGCTCTTTTTAAATCACTAAAATTAAACATATTTTTCCTATTGGAGAAAAAAAAGAAAAAATGGATGCGATTCAAAATTTAAAATTGATAATCCGAATTTTAAATGAAGATTAATTTTTTGCTTTGAACTGTGAAATTATAAACTTTTCTAAATTAAACTAACAAAATAAAAAAGGCCAACAAATAAATAGCTACTAAACAAAGTGTATAACAAAAACATAAGGCAGAACTGAACAAACCAACAAGCATACACAAAATACTATACTGGTATTTAATAACTCTGAAGTGGTTGGTTTGTTGTAAAACACAAAATCAATTAATGTAAAAAAAAAATTTATTTATTTTTAACGATTTAAACAAATGGGAAAATGAAACAACATTGAAATAGACAAAAGAGTTTAAAGAAAACTAATAAGATTTTCTTACATTTTCATAAGAGAATTCTAAGAAGCTATTCCATTCTCCTTGTACTTTACATATACTGTTGCCTGTATTGTTATTTTTCACTTCAGCTGATACTCGATGTAATTTACCACCATAAAAAGGCTGGAAAAAAAAACAACAAAATACCAAAAAATTTGAACCAATTTTATTATTCACTTTTATAGATATCATCATTAACAAAAAATATATACTTTAAAGTAATGAATATTTTCTTATAGTAAAATAGAATAATCAGGTAATTGCTTATCATATCATTTTCTTAAATTTTTTTTATAGATCTATCTGAAATATAGAATTTCAAAATAAAAAGCCTGTAGAAGGTTGTAGAAGTAATTTTACAATCACAGAAAAATATTTAATGTAAATTCTTTAATAAGGTACAAAGCACCTCATTATTTTACCAAATCGACCAATAAAATACAAACATTTTAGATAATAGTTTGTTTTTTTTATTATTAAATTTGACCAATTTAATAGGAAAGTAATGCTTTTATGAAATAAAAGATTTAATAAATCAATAAAAAAAATGACCTAAGACTAAAGATATAAGTGATATTTATGGTACACTAATCCTTTTTTTCTATATATTATAATGTATATTTCCTTTATCATATAAATTTTCTTAATTTCAATAATCTTTTGTTAAAAAATGTATTACTTATTAATATCACCATATATATCATTAAAAAAAATGAGTCTAAATGATTTGAATAATACATGTACCGATTTATTGACAGTTAAAAAATGAATGAACAGAACGCTTGTATAAGTCCAAGGGAGATAATTCATACAAACAGTTCAAGAATATGATAAGTAGCTTTTTAACTAAAGCTTGAGAATGTTTGAAGTTCAAGCTGTAGTTTTCATAAAAATTAAATATTTCAAATTTACCAAAAATTAAATTGGTGAGATATTTTGTTTTTAAAACTAACAATAATTAGACTAACATATCTCTTAAATTAAAACTTAATTAAAGTTTAATTAAAACTTATAAAAAAAAGGGTTTAAATAAATTTTAAATTGTTTAAAACTTTAAAAGTTTGTGCTTTTATCTAACCCTAAATAATGTGTTTTTTCTTGAATTAAAATTCAATTCAAAATTTGCATGAATACCTTTGTGTGGAACGTTATAGCAGCAGAATAGCCAGATTTCTGGCAAGTAATATAAATCTTGTCACCCAATTCTACCCAAGGAACTGTAAGAATGGATCTGGCATAGGCACTCGGTAAACCAAACACATATTCTTCATCATGCTTTAGCAAATTTAAACTAACTGAAATTATAATAAAAATGATGTTAATACAAAAAAGATTTAAAGATATCTATTAAAATATCAGTTAAAAGTTTATACTTTTCTACTGACACATATAGTAATGAAAACAACCTTGAAAATATAATGCTATAATCATCATAATCTGGCATAGTCTAGGGAACTCGAAAAAATTTTGGCCTAAAATGAGAAAAAATACTCAGAGGAATGAAGTGATTTAGAGAAGTAAGTATGTGTTGACTTGGTTTAATGCCCATAGAAAATTTGAATGGCATAGCTTATTTAATGTGACCATGCATAGGGAGCCCAAATCTGTCACAGACTGCATTTTATACAACTTGCAATCACCTCTGTTCCATTCGGGCAGGTCAAAAAATAGAAAGCATTACTTTTGGAACAACCCTTGTATAATAGATTTTAAGTTATTTCACATCAATTATTTTTGCTTCATCATTTGTTATTGAAAATAAAACAGCAATATATTATGGAGATTAAAAGTAAGCTTGTGAAAATGTGATCCATAATTTAACACAAAATGATTGATAAAATATTTTAATTAATCTAGAATAAAAAAAAAAACTTATAAATGCTTTAGTTAAAAGAATTGAATTCCAGAAGATAATAAAAATAACATAATTGAGATTTTGAGAAATGATAGATTAAAAGAATAAAAAACAAAACCAACAAAAAACAAAAATAAGAAACTCACTTTGTCCAACCATCACAACACCTACTGACATGCCCATAAATTTAGATTTGGTCCATATCGATGCATTCATATAAATCTCTTTTTCAGGACATTCAAAATAAAAGGCTGAAACTAGATGAATAAAAAGTATTATTTTGCACATTTTACTAAATGTAAATATATTAAATTTTATATATTTAGGCAGCAGATTATCAATGCATAGATTTTTCTCTTTAAAATCTTCTGCATCCTTGTTCAGAACTATGGTTTCAAAATTACAAACTACTGCAAGGAAGCTGTAATTAAAAGATTGATTATTAAATGGAACACATCAATACAATAAACTCTTCAACATAATAAACTGTTTGTCTAATGAAAACAAAATATCTTCATACAATCCAATGCCTCAAATTATTTAATTCTTTGGCCACTTAAAACCCTATCCATTTAAACTCTAACCACAACCAAAAACACCAGCGTCTGTTGCTTTCCTTTTTCTTCTATTGCCTGTCACAGTTCTCCAAGCCAGTTCAAAAACCTCTATTTTTACAACTGACTACTGGTGCTATCACAGTGAACACAAGCTAACTTTTTTCTAATTGTTTTTGCTTCTGTGTTCATCCAGACAAAGTAAAAAAAATTACCTTCAGCACACACACTGAATAGTGATAATTAAGGTTAAGAGATGAAATTAAAGTAAAAAAAAAATTCAAGTTTTTTTTTTAATCAATGTTATAAATAAATGTAAATTCAGCTAAGAAAATAAATGTCTATTAGTATAATTTTTATTTTGAACAAAATCTGATTAAAGAAAAGTTTTAAAGAACTTTTAATTCATAAAGAAATCATGAAACTTTAGCATTTGTATAATCTATATTTTTTCTGTTATCTATTAAAAAAAACAAAAACAAAATGCAATAAACATAAATTAAGAATTAAACCCAAGCCCCATTTAAACAACTTCCATTTCACTTTTTCTTATTTGCTGACCCAAAATACAAGACTTTTTTTTATAATCTACTGACTTAACACAGTGCTTGAGAAACAGAGATAATGGAAACTCATGCTAGATTTTTAGATCTTTATAAAAAATATATATTATAAAATCTATAAAGTCATAGAATATTTAAAGAAATTGGAGAAAACATCTTACTCGGTGGATGATGAGAAACTTGTTCAGCACAATAAGTTAACAATAAAGGTTCATTAGTTAAATCATTTTCCGTTATGTGTTCTGAAGATGAAGGGTTTATCTTTTCTTTTGGTATTTTCCAAGAACAATGAAAAGCTTCACCTCTGATAGGATTGTAAGGTTTTTTAGCCACAGATCCCTATATCAAATGAAAGAAAATAAAGACAAATTAGATAATTAAAAAAAAACTTTTACTTATAAAAAAAGCATTTTTCGACTATCTTATATTCCAAAACTTTTGTTTTAATATTCATTTATTAGATTTTATGATATATCTAGTGGTTTTGTATGCATATTTGAAATGTTATAATTTTTTTTTTATATCACATTTGTTATATATTTATTATATATATATATATTAAATTTACTTGGTGAGCACCAAACCAAGTTTGGCACAAGGCCATTTTTACATGCTCTTACCCGGGCTTTTTACATTCGGTGTTACCCTCAACTAGATGAGCTGCTCTCCCGAGTTGACGAGCCCCATCTGCCCGAGGCTGCTAAAGTGATAGTTATGGCTTTGACTGGGATTTGACCTCGCATAATACGATTCCAGAGCCCGAGCTTTTACCAATGCTCCACTGTTGCTGCCCTATATATGGGATATATATATCTATCTATATATGTGATATATCTATCTATCTATATATCTTTATATATATATTATCACATTTGTTATATATTTAAAAAATGACATTTAAATAACCATATTTATTGTGTATAAAATAAAATTCATTAAAATCTTTATATCTGAAAAGCCTATTCTGCCTTCAATACAGCAATATTAGTGAGTACTGTATGTTAATGAATGAGACAAGAAATTATATCATTAAAAAAAAAACTTCTTCCTGAGCAAACAATAGATTTTAGATATCAAGATCATTTAACAATTCTTACCTGCCTCCCAGCATGGAAAGATGTTAAGTACCATTCAACAACAGCCAACATTCTTTGTTCAGGAGTTTCAAGTTGAGGAATTCTAATGAAAAAAAAATTTTCTGATTAAAATTATGAAATATTTGATAGGAAAAGGTCTGTATAGCTCACTTGATTTATCATCATAGCACAGCAAAGATTCTATAATTTTATTTCTTAAGTTGATCATAAACAAAGAATAATTCATAAACAAAGATAGAATACTTCAGAAACAAAAATGATAAAAGTAAATTCCAATGAATATAAAAATTTTTGTTTAGAAAGATATTTATAATGACTTCTTGGTTATATGGAATTTATTAAATTTTTAAAGTAAAATTGTATTGAATCAATCAAATTACTAATATAACACAAATAAAAGAATGAATTTTTTATCATTCATTTTCATTATTTTTAAACATTTTCTGAAATGTCTTCAAAAGTTTGAATGTTAAGCTTTAATTATTCATCATTATACATATGAACATTTTTGTAGTGAAATTTATTTAAATCATCAGACATAACAGTAATCACACAATAAACTCTAAACAATAGTCTTCATGTAAGAAACATTAAAATATTCAGTTCAATCGTTATTTGAAACAGTTACATATAATCAACTCTTCAACAAAACAGATCAACAAAGACAACATATTCACAAAGTACCCCATGTCATGAAAACAAAATGTCCTCTTGCTTCTAATCCATTTCATACCGATCACAACAATGACCCAATTGCAACAGCAATGCTATGGAATAGCCAGGGACTTGATGTTCTCTCATCTGTTGGTCCTCCCTCATGTTGGCCGGTGTAAATACACCTCTATTTTCTTCCAAACCAACTGTAGATACCATCAAATAAAAATGAACTACAATTTTACATTGAATTTTAATGAAATCGTTTTAAACAAATGTGCCACCATCTATAAAAGGTGGCAATATTTTAGAAAATATTGAGTTACTTCTCTTGATTTTGTTAAATTATTTTATAGTTAGTGTGGATTATTGATTGATTGGTTTGTTTCAACCCTTATGGGTAATTTAATGCTTAAACATTAGTTGTAGTATGATTAGTGGAAGTTAAATGAGACTTATGATTTAGAGGAACTTTTCAACTTTATCTTGTATAGTTTTGTTTCTCATAGGAATCTGAGGACATTTTTAGGGTCAAACGTTTTGAAAATCTTGTTTAGATTCTTTTTTTTTTTTTTTTATTGGAAATGTTTTAAGTCTGTCAGTATATGGTGTAGAGTTCTTGGCATGGTATGCAGATTAGTTTGTTGCCTTGCAGTCAGTATGAGTAAGTGATATGGGTGTGTTTTATTCAGAGTCTACCTATTAACTTTTCTTCTCTTCTTGAAATCCTTTTATTGGTTTCTTTTCTTTTGAAGGTTTGTGTCACTTTGTAATGTAATTATGGTCATCCATAGTTACATTCCCCCTTTAATAGGAAGTGACGTCACTTTGAGTCACATGAGAGGAAGTAGTGAGAGGACGAGGCCCTTCCTTTGGTCTTTTGGAGCGGATCTGTGAGAGTGGGCAGAAGGGCGACGAAAGCAGCTGCTGGCACCCAGGCGGGGTACGAAGAATAAATGATGTGATTTCACAATCTGGGCGTACATGTCCGTTTTTTTTGGGGGGAGGGCTTTTATTACAGCCTTAAGTCCATGGCCCCCTAGAGAAAGTAAGATCATGGCACAACGCCTCGACACTCCTCATCAAGAATTTCACCATAAGCGAGAGGCCAGTCCTGTTCCAGGTATTCTCTTTCCCACCAACACGTTACAACTTGGTATATTTTGTTATTAGTACAGAAGTTACATATTCCCTGCCAATTTTTGAGGGTATATTTATATTTATTTTATAAATTAAAGATGTTGAATGTGTGGGGGGGTGATTAAATTACATGTACTAACAGAATAAGTGTATTCCAATGTAACTAAAGATTTTCATAGAAAATTTAAATATATAGTTCATTTAAAAAAAAATATATATTCGTAATTGCTAATATTTAGTCTTTCATTTGTTTTTAGAATATATTTTAAATTTCTTAGAAATCCATTTCCGGTTATGTTAAAGCTAAATTTATTTTGTTTTTGAGGGTTTATTATTAAACATTTTTTTTTTTTTTTCTTAAGTTATTTTAGCCTGAAAAGTTGACTTCACCAATCTGACTGAAATAAGCTGGTCGGGTGGGGATGCTGGTTGTCTCAGCAGTTGCATAAATCAGTCAGTCTAATCTGTCATCAGTTTTATTTTATTATTGTTTTTTTTTTTTTACCCAGAATATTTAGTTAACTGGAATCAAAAAATTATATATATTTTCAATTTCAAATTTTTTTATTAAAAAAATATTTTAGCAAATAATTTTTACACAAGATTTTTTCTTAATCATTTGTTTTTATTTTGCATTAAAGATTTTTGTCCGTTTAATTCATAATTGTTTTTTAGCACATGTTTAATAGACAAGTGTCCGAAAAAAGCAATTTATGTGGAAACACCTAGTTGATTGATATATTTTAACATATACAAATATGATAATTCAATTCAATTTCAAATTAATCCTATTTCATTTTTCCTTTGCAATAGATCAGTGAAGCCAAAAAGAACTTTGAAGGGCCATCCCAGAGGGGGGACTTTTCAAGGGAGGGGTATATGTGGAGAGTTCACTAAGCAGATTCCTGTTAATGATTGTATTACTTTGGTTTCATTTTAGTACATGCCACATTTCTCATTTTCTGTTAGAAATATGGAAAAAAAATTCTTTTTTAACATCAGACTAAAAGAATCGAAATGAAGGAATCGGAAATTTAAGGTATTTTTTAACAATGTGATTCCATTTCTCAGAAAAATACACAATTCTTATGATTAATGATTCTGATTAATCGTCCCATCACTAGTGGATACCAATCCGAGAGAAGATTATGTTTCTGTTAGATTGTTTGTCCTTTTCAGTAGTTTTGTATTGTTTTTTATTTGGTGATATAAAGTGATAAAAAGTCTATGGGTATAAGATATTTTTAGTGTTTATTGGATGCTATGCCAAGTCAATGGTGGATACTTCTGTGGTGTATACTGAAGCCACATGCGAGAGTCTTCTCTTTAATTTCATTTTTTTTATAGATGGCCTACTCTTTTCCATATTTTGATCTTATACATTTGTAAGTATTCTGTATACGTATTTTGAATGTTGAGCAGTTCTTTGTGAAATGTTAAACAATAAGTTTTAGAGTGCTTATTTAATTTTAATATAATTGATAGTAGTTTAATCATCCAATGTAGTTAAAATGTATAAAATTGGAATTTGCAAATGGTAGCGCCCTTGAAATTGATTGTGGAAATCTTATTCTTA
>JAUZSX010190170.1:0-16323 GCA_034780655.1 Idiosepius hallami
CGAATATATAAAGCCCGGGTAAGAGCACGTAAAAATGGCCTTGAGCCAAACTTGGGGGTGCTCACCAAGTAAATATACCTCTGTTAACGCGCCTTCCCCATAAATCCAGTTTAGCTTTAAATGCAGCTACCTTATCTGCCAACTTGAAGACAGTTGTCATTTTCCCCTGAAGCGACAGATTGAGTTCATTGAGCAGGCTGAATATATCGCACAAGTAAGCCAGTTTTGCGACCCATTGCTCGTCACTGAAATGTGCTGCTAGCTGTGACTTTTCTGCAGAGAGAAATCTTTGCAGTGGCTCTCGTAATTGAAACACTCTAGCCAACGATTTCCCTTTGGATAACCATCTTATTTCTGTGTATAATAGAAAGCGTCTGTGCTCTGTGTTCATCTCCTCACAAAGCTGCTCAAACAGACGCAAGTTAAGGGCGCGTGCTTTGATGTGGTTAATAACTTTGATGACATCATTCAATACACTGCTAAGTTCCGGTGGCATTTTTCGGCTTGCCAGCATTTCCCTATGAATGATACAATGCGTAGATTCACACTCAGGTGCAGCCCCCTTAATCCGAGCAGTCAAACCAGACAGCCGTCCGGTCATGGCAGCAGCTTCGTCTGTGCATACGCCCACACAAAAGGACCATGTCAGTTTCCCTTTAATATAGCCATCCAGCGACTTGAACAGTTCTGCGGCTGTAGTGTTGGTTTGCAATGATAGTGCACATAACATATCCTCATGCACATCCTCTTGATAAAGTTTTCGCACATAAACAAGTAGTATTGCCTTGTTCTCAAAATCTGTAGACTCGTCAACCTGGAGTGCGTACTACAGTGATGTATTAATCCTCTTTAACAATTGTGTCTCAATATCTTCAGCTATTTCCTCAATGCACCGAGTCACGGTGCTAGCCGACAGAGGCATATTTGCTATCTTTTTAACAGCCGCCTCTCCTAGAATTTCACGGCAAATGTCTTTAGCGGAGGGCAAGATCAATTCTTCACCAATAGTGAATGGCTTTTTAGACTTTGCAATATGGTTGGCCACAAGGTATGATGCTCTCAGTGCATTAGCATTACTTGATGTGGTGGCCCTCATTAATTTCTTCTGTCCTTCGTATAGCTGTTTTTCTCTCTCAAAATACTCCGGGGGATTGTCTTTTAATCCAGAGTGCTTGGTCTCCAAGTGGCGAAGCAGTTTTGAAGGCTTCATTGCCTCATTAGAGAGATGGTCGCCACATATAATGCAGAGCGGCCTTGGTGCGTGTGAATCACCTGTCGCGATAAATCCATATTTCAAGTAGGACTCCTGGTATTGTCTGTTAAAAGCTTTCTTTTTCTTGGAAGTTGTAGCCTCTTCTTCTGTTTTTTAACCAAGCCTTTTCCCCTTCGCAAAGACACTTTCAAATGACATCTGTTTCTTACTCATATTGCTACCTTGAGGGTTAAATTCCAAAATTTATCAAAATACCAGTCCTATAGGAAAGAAAAGAAAAACCAGATTCAGATAAATAAAATTCACATTCAGATAATAAAAAATGGAAAATAATTTAAAAAAAAAAATAATTTAAAAAAGGAAATAATTTAAAAAAGGAAATAATTCATTGCTTCTTGTGCAGCCCGGTACCAATTGATACGCGGCCCGGTACCGGTCTGCGTCCCGGGGGTTTGGGACCACTGGTCTATAGGATCAAGTTGGAAACTGCCCTTTGTTCCGTTGATCTTCAAATATTCTCCGTCTTCCAGTGGAACCTGAAAAATCAAATTTAATATATTTTAGATGATATGGAATTCACAGAACTTTCCTACAATTTCATATAAAAGGAAAAATATAAGAATTTCTTATACTTTAAAATGTTTATAAAATTTTCATAAAAATTAATTAACAAAAAAAAAGGAAGAAAAATTGATTATTAACTTACCTTTTGTTTGAGAAGGCAATTACAGATGATGTGTTTGGCTTGACAGTTTTTCTTTTGACATTAAGGTTTCTTGGAAGGGGAAGATCCATTAGCCCTTTAAGTCTGTCGGGGTCGGGCTTTACCGACCCTTGTTTTATGTTGTACCCAAGCATGTTTACGGAGACTAGTGAATAATAACACTTATTTTTATTTAATGTTAAGCCGTACTTGGCTACACCATCCAGAAAGCCTTTCAGATTCCGGTCGTGTTCAGCTTGAGTGTGCCCATATATCGTAACGTTATCTACATAGGCATAAGTACCTTGAAGATTTTCTTTCCGTATGATGATAAATCTATTCATATAGAAATGAAAGTTAAATGTGAATAAAGTAACTTGAATGTTTCAGATTTCTACTTACCATCATGCCTGCAAATGGTTTTCTCATCTGTTCACATTTTTTTACACATTCATTTACATGGTTAACTTTCATAACTTTTTTCATTTCTGGCGAGACTTTGTAGCATCCAAAGTATTCTATGAAATAATATTAATAAAATGAAAATAGAATTTAAGCATTTTACATCAATAGTTTGACATTAGATTCTACCAATAAATATAAGGTTTGTTACTTGCCGTAAAAAGCTTATCCTACTTAGGTTGTTTATTAATATAGATATTGCTTGTAAATATTATTTTGTATCAATTACTTTGATACTAATTTTATTTTTTAACTAAGCTGAAAACAGCTTTTATAAATTGTGAAATCATCGCAAATACATTTGAATCATTTTTATTATCATTCATTTATTCAATTTTTCAGTACAATTATTTTCATTTTTCTATTTTGTTGTTGATTTCTTTCATTAATATATATATATACATATGTGTGTGTGTGTGTGTGTGTCTGTGCGTCTGTGTGTCTGTGTGTATGTATGAAATATATGAGGTGGAAGAGGATTTGCAGTTACAAACTAAAAGTTATATAAATATGTACTGGAGTGCCAGAGGAGACGTAGCATCAATCTGTCTTTAGGAATCACCACCAGGAGTAGACAGAGTGAGAAGTTTCTTTTAATAGCAGATGGGCAAAGTATGTGCAAAGGGGTGAAAGACCAGACAGATGTTGCACCAGGCAGTCATTGACTAGTGCAGAACCTGCTGGATATCAGGGGAGACTAATTGTCACTTTGACTACAGTAAAAACTACTTGTGGATTAATGCTAAACTGCCTGGTGATTGGGGTGAGATACAAAACAATAAGTATAAATCAAAACTCATAAAAAAACATTAACCAACTTACTTAGGGTAATTTTCTTAACAACTGTTCCTGAAAGTAAATAAAAATGTTTTATGAAATATATATTGAGATTTCAATACTATTACTTAAAATTTAAAAAAAATTTAGCACATCTAAAACATTTTTATGTTTTAATTGATGGTTAAATAGGGTCAACGCATACGTTTTAACCTCAACTTCATCATTTTTTTCTCTCTTTAGTGATCAAAACGAGGCAAACTTTATAATTAACATTATGCAAATATCCAAAATGTCTGCCTGATCATATTGTACATAAATCCCACTAGAGTTTTTAAAAAAATCAAATCACGTAAAGCAAATAAACAAAAATAGAATATTTTTCATTAAAAAATTGTTATTTTAAAAAAGGAAACTAAAATTTTTATTAATATTATTTTATCAGAACAATTATATTAAAGCCTAACCTTTTCAGACGATTATCCAACATCTTTATTATATAATGTTTCAAATAAAATTTTAGGCCTTTTTTAAGGGAATATAATTTGGAAATCCTATTGTTTGTGAATATTCTTTGGCATCAATTATTTCGACACTAATTTTATTTCGCTGGATAAAGCTTGAATAACTTATTTCTCAATATTAGTCTTTATTTTTTATATTTAATCTATCAATATATTTTTAAAAATCATCGTAGTTGTATAAGACCCTAAATCTTTGATTTAGTATTAAAAACATTAGAATTTAATTTAGTTCAAAAAAGGATTAGAAAAGAATTTAGTATTTTTTAAAAAAAGCAATAAATGATTTCCTATATAGTTGAATCCCTTAATTAATTTAGTTGCATGTCCACACCGTCCGGCCAAACTCGGGCAATATTCTAGTATTTTTTATTCTTAGTCAAAAATAATAAAACAAAAATAGCATAATTACCTGCTTTGAAAAATACTGAAAGATAAAAAATAGTTTCAGTTTCTGTAAATAATTTCTGTCAAATATACATTAAAAAAATACAATCTAGAATTTGAAAGAAAATGAAAAGTTTTCAAAGAAAAATGTGGTTGAGAAATAAATGTCAAATATCCGACCAATTGCTGAAGCTATACTCTTAAGAAACTACGATATCCGACCAGCAATAAAACATACATTGACGATGTGTTTATCAACTATGACATGGTGTCTGCAACCAAAGTGAAGCAACATTTGATTAATTGTAAACATTCACTTACAAGTTCTGTAGACAGAAATGGTTAAATATCCTCCACAAATTCCACCATATTTGCACTTCCGATTGCAATAATTTGCTTTTGCATGGACAGCATATAGATTACCACAAAAACATTGATTGGAATTCTATAAAAAGAAGTCAAAATATTTTTTTAATGCATCAAATAAAAGGAAATCCGTTTTTTTTTGTTTAGTCGAGAACCAGAAATTTATTGAAAAAGACAAAAAAAGATCTATTCAGAATTCAAAGAAAAAGCACCAAAATGTGTTCTGAAATGCATAAATGTTTAATGCTTTTTTTTTTCACTCATCAGGGATCTACAGACATTTTTAATTTTAATTGACCTTAGACAATTAAATACTTTAATTTACTAGCCAAACAAATGTAATGCAAAAATTTACTAGCCAAAGTGATGTTATGCTATTTCACTGTTATGAATAAAACCAATAATATTAGGTGAATTTTTTTTTTAATTTTCAAATTATGATACAGACAAAATTTATTTTAAAAAAAACATCACAATTGGCAAACACTAACACGTTCCCAATTTTAATTGCCAAATCAATATCTTGTTACTTTAAATTTATTTTTGTTTTTGTTTTTAAACAGTACTGCCTTGTTGATTCATAGAAACAATGTTAGCTAACAACTCACACTGTCCTGCCCCCTCCACATATATCCTTCTTCCATTAGGAATCCACTTTTCAGTGGATTTCTCAGGGTTGAATTTAACCAGATCTGAATCTTCAGAAGAAATCAAAATTAAGTCTGAGCAAGCTGCTCTGGATGCCACTCTTTATTTTATGCAGAAAAGGCTCCCTTCTTCATGTTCTGTGGAGCTAAAGGGAAGAGTGAACATTATTCATACAAGATGTAGTACATTGTAAATGTCAGTCTTGTATATGTCCTTAGTGGGATTTGCCACATTTCACAATAAGACTTGCTCCTTAAAGTATTAGCAACAAAATTTATTTGTCTCCATTTTGTATAAACAACTTCCATATTGAATCCTGCAGCCACAAAATGTTTTCAAAACCAGTTACAAATAAACTCTGATTTACAAAATGTTCTTTATTACATTCTGGCCATGTGTCCTGATTAAACACTTTAAACATCTACACTTGTGTTTGCTCCAAACAGATTTTCGAACCTTGACTTCAGTTCTTTCAAAATAAGGGTTAGGGTTATATGGTTAACTGTAGACCCAACATGCTT
This sequence comes from Idiosepius hallami, assembly GCA_034780655.1. Taxonomy (NCBI): domain Eukaryota; kingdom Metazoa; phylum Mollusca; class Cephalopoda; family Idiosepiidae; genus Idiosepius; species Idiosepius hallami. The sequence goes on from JAUZSX010190170.1 coordinate 5,599, forward strand.
TAGTTTTTCTTTGGCCATACAATCCATTTTTTGTCTTTTTTTTAATTAAAGATAAAGTTATAACACTTGCCACATCAAAGACTTTTAGTGTGGGCAAAAATGTTTTCTCATTTAAATTGATGACTACCATCAACAAAATCAGTTTTGTCAGCAGCCAAAGTTGGACCAGCCTGATGACAAAAATCACTATACATCCTGTTTTTTTCTTTGTCAAAATGAAGCCAGGTGAAAGTTTATGTGAGAATAATATTAAATGTCAAAGCAGAAAATAAACTTGTTGAATTTATTGTCATAGAACATAGCCATGCTGGAGGGATTGCTACTAAATCTGCCTGTTCACAAGTAGAAGTCCATGATGATGAAATGTCATCAAGAATTGTTGGCTCTTGTGCAGATGGTATGAATGTGAATACAGGACAGACGAATGGTGTCACTGTAAAAGCAGGAAGTCTTATTAACTTTAATTGTATGCTACACAGGTTGAATTAGCTCCCTGTTGAAGCTATGAAAACAATGTCCTAACATGCAGTCTATCATTGTAAACACCCAAACAAGTTATTGCCCTTAGAGTAAAAAAGTGTTTATTTAATGCTGTAGATCTGGGGTTGGGTTATTTTTCCAAAATTTGATAGAAGTTAATAAAAAAATTTTATTTTATGTAAAACATGAATGAAAGTTTATGGAAATGAAATTTTAAGAAAATTATTCACAACAAAATGTTAAGAAATAGATTTTTTTGGAAAAGATTATTTCTCATGTTTTATTGTGTTTTCAAGAAAGGGATTTACTAGAGCATTGTTGTATGTAAAACTGGACACCTTGTAAAAATGTTTAAATTAATTTTTTTTTTCCCAATTATTTTTTTATTTTTTGGTAGCTTAGTGTCTAATCGATAATAATTTGCTCAAAATTTGAAATAAAAAGAAAATTAAAAAAATTATAAGGGTGTGTCTGAATCACCGATACCTTCCACAATTTTTTATTCAGCAATGTTTTCAATTTTTTTCATTGAAATCTTATGCTTTTGATAAATAAAACAAATATTCGCAAAACGTTTTATACCCTCCCCTCAAACTCTATTTTAAAATAGCAAAAACAAAATATTATTAGAGCATAATTTCAAATAGAAGATAAGTTAATTCAATAAATAAAATTTTTTTTTCTTAAAAAAAATTTAGGACATAGCAGCATAAAATTAGAAATAATTTCCAAAAGAAATATTTAATTTCATCTTTGACTACTGTCAAAGTTTGGGGAAATGAAACCATGTGATCAATTTCATTTAGAGATATTTCTATAAATAGTCTTGTTTAAAAAAGAAAAAAAGTATTGTTCTATTAAACATTTTTTTGTTAAAATAGTTTGATTTTGCTAGTTTCATTTTAAGAAAATATAAGTAGAAAAAAAATACAGTCGCCAAAAAGATAAGCGTTTTTTTATTTTTATTTTTAGTCGTCAATTGGAAAAATTACTCGCAAATGTGAGTGATTTACTCACAATGTAGAGCTCTGCTCATAATGGATGCCATAGTGAGTGTTTTAAAAACTGTTCTGTTTTAGTAAATTCACTCCATAATGAGCAACAATGACAAGCTCTGTCAAGACATTTTAAGCAACGTTGAGCCTGTTCAGTATTAAGATGGGTGACAACTTAAAATGTTAGGTCCTACTAGACTGTTGTGTCTTGTGCGAGCAACTTCATTCCATAATAAATAGCAAGGACAAAGATATTTCAATGCAATTTCTTATAAATATATCATGGATGTTGTTCTTGATTGTAAAATAATGAGATTTTCATTAAATCCACATTTGAATTGCTTCATTCGATTGTTTTAGGATTTTTGTTCCATTTGACAATCGGTCCATCATTGTTCAGATAAAAAATATGGTTTAAAAATTAAATTCATAAACAATAAAACCTGTCTTAAACTGTTAAGATTTCTACTTACATGTAAACCTGCATAAAAGTGTTTAGCATTTCCGCATTTCTGTATGCATTGATTTATACTGTCAACAGTTCCAAACGATTTTGTCAATACTTTCTTTTTAGCTTTATGCTTGTAACATCCAACGTAGTCTATAAAAACAATTTTATCAAAAAATTAAAAATTAATTCCCTGCACAAAAATTCTTAATTATCTGGAGGTTGTGTATGAAGAATATATATATATATTTTTAAATAAAGTCCATTTTATCAAAGTAACTTGGCTTTAAATTACTGAAATTATTAGAATGTTTGAAAAACAATTCAAACATTTAAAAGAGATATCTTTTTTTTTTTAAAGTTACTATTCAAAATGTTGTTTGTTTGTTGTTTTTTTTTAATAAAACCCTTTTTTTATCAAAAATAACTTTGTATTAAATCACCTGAAAATTTATAATTTAGAAAAAACAACTCAACCATACACAAAAGTTATCTAAAAATAAAATATTTATTAAACAAAAATTTCAAATTATATATTTTTTAATTTTATTGAATCAACATTTTTTTAATGATTTTAAACAAATTTATAAATAAGTGTATATTATAAAATAAAAAGGTGAAAATTAACTTACATGTTTTGTAGAGAGAAATTGCCTTTGCTCCCCCACAAATTCCATCTGTCTTGCATTTCATATTGCAATTATTTACTTTTCCATTTCTAGCATAGTCCTTGACACATAAACATTTAACACCACTCTGTAAAAAGAAGGGAAAATAGTTTTTTTTAGGTAGTAAAATAGAAGGAAATAACTTTTTTGTTTTTTGGTTTTTTAGAAACAGAATTGTCTTCATAGAAAAAGTTTTTATAAATTTCACGTAAGGCATCGAAATGTGTTGTAAAATACATAAATTCAACTTTTACTTATTTTTCAATGGGCATGGATTATTGCAAGTATTTGCTTTTCCATGTTTAGCATAATTACTACCACAATAACATAAGTTAGATTTCTGTAAAAATAAAAAATGTTTTTTATTTCAATCAAATCAATATTGTTTTAAATTTATAAATGGGTTAATACAATAACAGTTAGAAATATTACAAGTTCCTTTCAGCAACCGTTCATAATAACCACATTTGTAATAAATATCTGCAAATAATATTTGTTTTAAAATTACTTTTTCTTTTTGATGACCACAATGGAACAGCCACACTTTATTTTGCTTCTACAGACAGCAAGAGCGCTAGATTTTGTTAGATTAAATTATTAGTTTTGTTTAATCTATTAACTTTTACCAAGCTATGTAATTATGTAAATAAATGAAAAACAATAGAAAAATAATTTGTTTCTGAAAACATGTAGATTGCATTTAAATTCTTTTTAATCTAAAAAATATGCATTTTTTATATAAAGAAACAAACCAGGGATATATGTTGCTTTGTATCATATCTTCTCTCTTTTTAATAAATCAAATGATATAAAAATTAAATTTGTGAAATACAAAAGTTGCCTTGAACTTTCAAGATATCTACTTACATATAAACCTGCGTATGGTTGTTTAGCGGTTTCACATTTTTCTATGCATTCATTTATACTTTTAACACGTCCAAGCCCTAATGTCAATTGTGGTTTAGTTTTAACCATGTAACATCCAAGATAGTCTATAAAAAAAGATATTATTAAATTAAGTAATGAACGCATACATATTCTTATAATTAAAAACTAAGAAATGAAAACTCCAAAATATTAACAAACAATCCTTCTAAACAAAAAATTAAGGAATTCATGTTTTTTTTTAGAGACAGAAATGTGGAGTTGGTTTTTTCACAAATTTTTTTTGTGACTGTTTTATTTGTTGGTGTGATACATTAGCCAATCTGAGGGGACAAAAATTGACAATCTTTCCTTCTTCAACATTTCCTCATTTAAATGCCTCAGGCATCAGGCAATAACATCAGTTGACTCCAAATCATAGAGAGATTTTGCCTAGAGTGATCACTTTGTATGAAACAGTGCTGCTGGCAAAATTATTTTCTTACATCAAAATTAGAATAAGTGTAAACATTTACATTTATTAATCAAAGTAAAAAATATTGGCAAATTTTCAAAAAATTATTAAAAATAATTGATATTATTTAAATTAAATCAATTTTAACGATAAAAAAAAAATAAACTAACCTTTTCCTGGCAAGGCAAATACTGAAACAGAAGAGAATATCATATTATTTTATCGACATAGATATTGGAGATTTTTGGTATTATTAGTCGAGTAGAGAATTACAAGCTCTGAGTCTCCCTGGCTTTCGGGACTATGCAGTCTCGTTAGTGATCTGCAGTGGGGAATTTAATGTGTTCGTATTTGGACTGAGATTGATATTGCCACATCTCTTTCATCCCGACAATATGACCAACTTGCACACAAGTGATTCACGGCCAATAAACACTGCTTGTGTAATTAAATGCACTCTATGGCCATTCCTATGGTGCCATGCATTTCATATTTTGATCTTAGAGTTGATGAATTATATTGGGAAGGTAATTAGTATTTAATACTGATTGACTTGATGGGTTCAGTATCACTGAGAGTGAGATAGTATTCAATGCATCATCTATGGCCATTCCTATCTTGTTGTGCATTTCATATTTTAATGGTATATTCTGCATTAGTTCTCTCTAATAATTTTAATTAGGTTGCAAAAATAATCCTTGTGGGCCAATACATTTCAACTAATTTCTCTTTAGATTACAACTCCCAAAAAACGCAATGTATATAATGATATTTATTTCTTAACTGATTATATTATGAAATTAAAAGATGAACATTCACTTACAGGTTCTGTAGATAATATTGACCATTTTGCCTCCACAAATTCCACCGTTCAGGCATTTAAGATTGCAATTTTGTGATTTTCCATATTTATCAAAAAATTTGCCACAAAAACATAGATTGGAATTCTAGAAAAAAAAAAGGGAAATTGTTTGTTTTTTAATGCAATCAAATAGAAGAAATTTTTAAAAAAAAAACCTTTTTGGAGTTTAAAGAAATAAACTTGAAAAAGTGTTCAGAAAAACATAAATTTAATTTTTGCTTGTTTTTCCCTCATAATTAATGCCATACTGTGTTATTTTAAAGACTTTTCTATTTAAGCAACTTACAAGGGAAATTATCAAAGCGCTTTAATTATCAAAAATATAAAGTTAAATTCAATAAATTAAGATAAAATGAACAAGAATAGAAAAACATTTTCAATCTTAAAATATGCTGATTCAAAAATCTGGATGTTTTAACGAATTGCTTTTTAAATTAAATTTTATCTAAATCAGTAAAGTATGTTGCTTTGCTTTATATCTTCTCACTTTTGAATAAATTAATTGTTACAAAAATGAAATTCATAAAAAATAAATTACCCTTAAACTTTTAAGATTTCTTCTTACCTGTAGACCTGCATATATGCGTTTAGCCTTTCCACATTTTTGTATGCATTCATTTATACTCTTAACAGCTCCAAGCGCTTTTTTCAATGCTCTGTCTTTAGCTTTGTCTTTGTAACATCCAATGTAGACTATAAAAACAATTTTAGTAAACAAATGGAAAATTATTCCACTAAAAAAATTTCTTAATTACTTTTAATCTTCAATCAGCTTTTGCATGAAGCATTTTTTTCAAAATAAAACCTATTTTATAAAAAATTATTTCACATTTAATCATGTGGAAAGTATTAATGTATTGACAAAAAAAAACCCTCACATGCCAAAAAAGTCATCTTTAAAAGAAATTGATAAATAAACAAAAATGTCAAAAAAAATACATTTTAGATACTTTCTAAATCTATATTTTTTAATGAAGTTTAAGGAATTACATAAATATAAATGACAAAATTGAAAGATGAACATTAACTTACATGTTTTGTAGATAGAAATGGCAGAAACTCCTCCACAAATGCCACCTTTTGGACATGGATTATTGCAAGTACTTGCTTTTCCATGTTTAGCATAATTACTACCACAAAAACAGAGATTGGATTTCTGTTAAAATAAGGGAAGGTTTTTTTTATATTTCAATCAAATTGAAGAAAATTGTGTTTTTTTTTTGTTTTGTTTTTGTGCCATAAATCCTTTGTTTAAGAAAAAAAATTATATTTGGAATGTCTAATAAAACATTAAAATATATTGCAAAATACATGATAATTTTTCTTTTCTTTTTTTTTTCTTAAACTCAACGGAAATATTTGAAATTATTTCTTAAGAGAAAAACCACAAAATACAATGAATCCCCAAGTAATGTTTATTTAGGATTTTCTGAAATAAATAAAAATACTGAATTTTGAAACTGATTTCATAAAATTGTTTTCATACTTTTTTTTCTTACCAAAAAGACCAGTTAATTTGGTTTCATAGAATTTTGTAACCAATCTTACTTGAAATATTTTATTTATTCAACAAATGTTTTCTAATATAGGTATAGAAGATATTTAAATATAACAATTCTCCTTCCTGTACATGAAAAGGAAATTAACAAACATGATTAAGATAAAAGGAAAGAGAAATTTTAAATTAAATAGAAAAACAAAATATTTATTAAAACACGGAGGTTTTAGAATCAAAAATATAGTTTAAATCTGCAATACTTATTTGAGGATAGAATATATTATAGTTATCGTAAATGCATTTTCAAATGAATTCAATTGTCTAAATATAGGTTTTAGAGATATTTATACAATTTTATTCATTTCAAAATGGATTTACCATAATTATAATCTATTCTTTTCACAAGTATTTCAAATGAACAATTTCTTTAGGTATAGACTAATTCATTAAAACAAAATTATCAAACTTAAGGTAATTCTAAAATTTAATAAAATCAAAAAAAAAGATTTAAACATAAAATACTTTAAATACTTTAATTATTTTAAAACAGATTTTTATTATGAAATAATCTAATTAAATTAAATTAAATTATTTTTAAATCTCATTGATGTTCCTGTTTTTCTTCGGATTGCTTAAAAACTGAAAGTGAATTCGTAATATAAATTTATTTTGAAGTGAATTGAATTATTTAAATCTCCCTGAAATATCGGATTTAAAAGAAGATTATCAAAAATTAAATTAATTCTAAAGTTTACTTGAATTGTTTTTTAAAAGAAATTTACAATTAGAAAATAATCAAAATAATTGAATTGAAATTCTCTAAATAAATAGAAGCAATTAAATTAATAAACCCAATTGGAATAGGTGTCCAACTAAAATTCAATACTCTGCGATAACTCCCTAAAAGAACCGAGAAACTTCTAGTAAAACTTACTACATTATTTTATTTCAAATATGCTACAACCGTCAGGATAAAAGCATTGAATCAGAAATATGGTTGCTTAGGGGAAAAGCATAAATAAGTGAATATCATGTGACTGCTCTAGGGTTTAGTTAAGGTTGTAACTAGCCAAAGGTTGTTTCCTCACAGTGCCTTATTATTGAAAAATTTGTTGTGGCCCTTATACTAAAAGTTAGAAAGTAGGACAATTAATACTATCTAAACAGTAATTCGGTCTTTCCTTTTCTCCATACATCCACATCAGTCTGAGGACTACTAATCCGAAAATCTCTTTTCTCTCTTTCTCTGTCTCACTCATTCTGTCTACCGCCCTCTCTCTTTATGACGCCTCATTACAGACAAGATTTAGAAGCAGATGCCCAATAAACCCTAAGCTAACCAAACACCAAGCTGCCTAGTGGAGATTTTCAATGAACCACAAGGGACTTGTAGCGATATGGGGTGTCAAGTGAGTGTCTTTAACTTTTTCCTCAATGACCTGGTGACGTTGAACAAACTGTGAAAATGTCTGTTTTCGGGTTGTTAAATACTCTTGATTCAAGCCCAACAACTTTGGTGAACAGCACAACGATGGACAACAGAGAAAAACTTCCCTCATAGCATGAAACGATGAACAGTGGTGGAACAACGTGACAAAGTAGGTTTTAAACAGGTCCGGGAAAGGACTTCTCCACACAGCAATATCATCATCCGCTGCTCGAAATGAACGCCCAGAGACCTTGCCGCATTGTGAGGAAGGTTGTAAGTATCAAATCTATTTCTTTACAGTTTTCTCAAAGTTTGAAAACATACACTATGTCCCCGACCAATTCTCGACCCGGCCAAATAATGATCGTCTCCTCACAGGAACATATATCTCAGTCGTATTACAGACTCATAAATATCTAAACAAAACTAAAATTCCTTTTTAAGGTTAATATTTGTACTTCTCATTTATTTTCCCAAACACAATAACAGTTAGAAATATTACAAGTTCCTTTCAGCAACCGTTCATAATAACCACATTTGTAATAAATATCTGCAAATAATATTTGTTTTAAAATTACTTTTTCTTTTTGATGACCACAATGGAACAGCCACACTTTATTTTGCTTCTACAGACAGCAAGAGCGCTAGATTTTGTTAGATTAAATTATTAGTTTTGTTTAATCTATTAAGTTTTACCAAGCTATGTAATTATGTAAATAAATGAAAAACAATAGAAAAATAATTTGTTTCTGAAAACATATAGATTGCATTTAAATTCTTTTTAATCTAAAAAATATATATATATAAAAAGAAATATATATATTTATAAAGAATATATATAAAGAAACAAATCAGTCATGTATATTGATTTGCATCATACCTTCTCTTATTTTTGAATAAATTTATAGATATAAAAATTAAATTCTTAAAAGACAAAAACTGACATAAACTTTCAAGATTTCTTCTTACGTGTAAACCCGCAAATGGTTGTTTAGCCTTTTGGCATTTGATTAGGCATTCATTTACAGTCTGAACAGATCCAATCTTTTTTGTCGATGATATTTTAGATTCCATATAACATCCAATATAGTCTATAAAAACAATATCATTAAGAAAATTTAAATAAATTTCATCAGAAATTACTTGGCATTAAATGACCTTAAAATATTTTTTCAAAAAAACCTTAAGCATCTAAAATACATAGGAATCAATTACATAACAAGAAATCCAAAAATATTAGAAATTTTGTCTTTTTAATGAAAAGAAAGTTTTTTTTAAAAGAATTTAAGGAAAAAAATTTAAGATAAATACATTATTTATTTAGGATTATTTTTTTTTTAAAGCATTGCAACCTGAATAAAAAATATACCAATATTACAGGGAGAAAATTATTTTCTTACATCAAAATTCATTCTTTTTTTAATTGATTAATGCAATAAATAAAGACAAATTAAAAAAAAAAAAATTATTGAGAATTTTTTTTAATATGACTAAAAATAATTGATAAGATTTAAACTAAATCAATTTTAAGGATAAAAAAAGAATAAACTTACTATCTCCTGGCAAGGCAAATACTGAAACAGAAGAGAATATTTTATTATTTTAGAATTTTTATGTTTTTCTATTGTCTGTCTATTTATCAACCAACCAACCTTTCAAATGTTGCAATTGAAATTTTAATTAAATTTCTAGATGTAAACACTGAATGACAGCAACCACAATAAACTCTTCTGATGCAACACTAAATAGGAACAACAGAGTCTTGATATTACAAACATATATATTCAACAATATTTAATATTTAGTTACATATAATCAACTCTTCAATGATATTCAGTTCAGTAGATTAAGGAAACAGTACAACAAAGTTTTTAGCTCACTTAAACAGTCACATAACTTTTGACATTACAAAAACAACATAGAATATTATATGTACTTGGTGAGCACCAATCCAAGTTTGGCACAAGGCTATTTTTACGTGCTCTTACCCGGGCTTTTTTAGCTTCGGTGTTACCCTTCACCTAGAATATACATATATTCACATAAACAATCCACAATTGAATATTAAATAATACACAAATCTTATCATTCCTTGTTAATTCCTTATACATGCAAAACAACTGAACCAACTTTTGTCTATCTCGAGTGACATTCTTTTTTCCTCTGACGTAGACGAGAATTCACCCCAACAGCTTGTCTTCCTCCTTTCATTTTTGTATGTGTCCTCCCCTGTATCGTCAGTGTAAACACCTCAAATGTATTTTCTTCTGAATCGACCACAGGTTACCAACAAATAGAAATAAACTATTTTAGACACAAATGTGCTACATTATTAAATAGGAGGTCGTAACCAATAGAAGAGGGTTCAGATATTTTTTATCGGTTTTGGAATTCTTTAAAAATCATTTGACGAAATGTAAACAGACTTATGATGACATTAACTTCTTAAAAAGATTCTCTTTAAAAATTATTCTTTGTCAGTTTCAACAAAAACACAGAATTCAATACATTAATATTTTGAATTTAATTCTGTCTCAAACATTATAATATTTGTCAAATTTTCAAACTAGGATTAAGAAGTTGGATTTAGTTTTAAATGTTAAAATTCTTTTTAAATTCTGTTTAATTTCTTTTTATTCCTTTATTTCTTTTTTTAATCTTTCTTTATTCCTTTTATTTCATTTCTTTTTTGCCAAATTTAATTCTGTCTCAATCAAAGCGAAGAAGTTCTTCATGTTAATTATTTAAAATACTTAGGCAACAAAGTAGAGCTTCATAAAAACATGATATATAACAATCGTTTTTTTTTTAAAACTCTTCATTCATTTTTTCTAGAATTTCATTGTCAAAAGATATAACTGTAATTTAGATTTAAATTTCTAAATTATCAGTTTTTTTTGTTTTTTTTACTTGCTTTTGAAAAAAGAACTCAGGGGAGTTCGGAATATGAGGCCGAAAATAAAATAAATACTTTCTTAAAAAATGTTTTTTTAATTTCTATATTTA
>JAUZSX010190391.1:0-16319 GCA_034780655.1 Idiosepius hallami
AATTTAAAGTTTTAGCCAGTCAATTCTTTTAGTTTGTGTGTATATATATATATATATATATATATATATATATATATATATATATACTTCATCAATTACAATCACTGCACGTATGTTGGTTTCCTTTTGCTTTGAAAAACCCTAATAACTTAATAATAATATTCTAATATAATGAATTCAATTTAAGTCGTTAGGAAGCAAAATATGCAATAAAAGATTGATATTTTCGATTATTTTCCTTCCAGAGTTTGTAGAAACCAATTCTTGAAGCAAACTTTAGAACCGGTCTTAATTTCATCTCAATGTTCTGCCACTAATCCAACCGCGACTAACATCCACAGACCTTGTCTTGTCTTGGATTTGGCCTTTTTTTTTTTTTTTTTGAATATTTTGCTGGTTTTGAAGTGGAGTAAGAATCTTCAATATCTCTGCTTCTCCATCACCACCACCATGACAATTACATAAAGAAAGAACCTATTATTTTGTTGCCTTTCCAAACAATTCTTCAAGTTTTGAGGTTCTTCAGAATTTCATCATTTGCTGCTGTGAGTCTCTATAACACCACCCGAACATTCTCTCTGACCCGCTCCACCCCGTAGCATCCCACCTCAGTCTAGCACTGCATTGATTGGTTTGTTTTACAGCAAATCAACCCTTTATGTGTCATTTAATACTGAAATGTTAATTGTTATAGTGTAAAAGAGTAAAGTTTGACGTCATTAAATTTCCGCTTTCTGAAGATGGCCTGAGGTGAACTTGGCCAAAGCATAGTAAGAAAAATATCATAAACTACCAAGATGAGATCAAAAGTCTGCAATAAAGTTAATGCTCAGACAATGAAGCCTCATCTCAAAAATAAAAATATAATTTTTTTTTTTTCCTAAAATTCAAGTTTTGGAGTTTTTTGTAAGATTCTCTTTTTACACATTTTATTTTATTTGTCCCATGCAACAGTAATATGACAGATTGATCTTAAATTAAACTTCTTATTTTTATGGCATATCTTCATTAATGATATGTGTAAATATAACAAAAGAAATTCAGCTGTTGACCTTACATAAAAGAAATTTAGCTGTTGACCTATGACCTTTCCAATTCTCCTTGGTAGTTTAGTGTTCTTATTAAATGACCCCAAACTGGACAAATTGTCACATGGGTGCTGTTTTTGTCATTAAATGATGGAAATCAGAAATTACTTTATATAAAATTGAGAATTGTAATACACAAGCCTAAATCTTAATTCAACCATTTATGTTTCCTTTAAAAGCAATACCCCTGGGAGAAGTAGGAAACCCTTACTTCTGCTTAGTAATGATTTAAATTATACACTCATCACAATCAACAGCCAAGATATTCCCATGAAATGAAGAACACAAATCTTTCCAGAAATAATTAGTTTTTTTGTTTGTTTATATTTTCTTTTTCTTTTTATTAACTATACCCTCCAATATAACATCCCTTGTAGGTTATTTAATGCTGGATCTTTGGCTGTATAAGAATCATTTGAATTTATTTAAAAGTAAGATATATAAAATATGTAAATATCTTTCATATAAAAGTTGACAAACCTATTTTTACTGTTACTTTAGTTTTATTAAACTTTATTAGTGTTAATGACTATAGTATGAATATATGTTATTTGCAGCTTCTATATATATATATAGAAAAATACTCATTTTTATTGGTAGTTTAAAAATTAGCTTGGATTTAATTTTATGTAATGTATATTTTAATGAAAAAGATATATAATTTTCAAATATAATCTTTTTTAAAGAAAGCAACAAAATGTACATTAAATAAAAACAAATCGAAGGTAATTTAAGATTTAAATCAAATCTTGATACCCAACTTAGTAAAATTTATAAAGGTGCATTTTAAAAATTGATTTTTGAATTAAATCTTGTACTTTTTAATTTCAAAACTTATAGTAAAAACATTTTTTTTTTAATTTTCATGTCCAGCTAGAAAGCTTTTCTAACTTGTTATAACAATATAAAAAACTGATTTTTTTTAACCATTTCCTTTTTATTATTTATTTATTTATTTTTTTTTTTTTGGTGAAAAAACGATATTCTATTTTCATCAATATAAATTTTGAAGTTTTGATAAACAAAGAAATAGTATACAATTAAGCTTTATATCTATATGAAAACTAATTTTATGAAAATAAAGTATTCTACAACAATTATAATGATAATAATAATTATCAAAATTACAGTGATGATAATTCTTTATTAATGTCTTGTATCAAAATATTACAATGTTTCTTCCATGGTCAAGCCAATGAAGATCAGAGTCAAAATTACAGAAATTAATTTTTAATAATAAAAACCATTATGAGTTGATTTTCTTAATGGATCACCAAAATATTATTGTGGATCCCAAATTTTTTATATTTTGTCTGTGGACCCTCAGGAATATTCCATCGACCACCTAAAGTCGATGTGGACCCTGTTTGAGAACCCCCCCCTCATTTACTAAGAATATATCAATAATGTTTTTTTTTTTTTATACTGATTAACTGATTTAACCAGCGTATTAACTCTCATTAGGTCATTTAATGCTGAAAACTGTTTTAATTGCTCTGTCTAGTTTACTTGTTTTACAGTTTTTGCTAGTTTGTTTTTGTTCTTTTTTTTCTTTTTGAAGGTGTTTGTTTGTTTTTAATTATCTTTTGAGAGGAACAAGGATTTTTTTTTTGGGGGGGAAAGGGTTTGGGTTTTTATATTCTTAGGTATAGTCTAGTCTCTCTCAAAAATGAGAATATGTTGTTTGTGTAGTTTTTAAATATGTCTTTCATATTGTTGGTTTTTGGTTTTTTGGATATGATAGAATAATTCTGGCCCTTTTTTATTTGTAGTCCCAAACGTCTGGCCCTGAAGATGATGGAATTCCTCACGATTTAGCTTGCAATAGCATCATCACTCTTCCAAATCAAATATGCTTCAAAAGAAAGATTGTTGTTCCGACAGCACATTCCAGGTTAGTACAATAATCAATGTTGCATTTAGTCATAAACTAGTTGTAGCAAAGCAGATTCTTAGTGGCAAGAGTTCAGTTCATTCCTACTGGTGAGAACTGAACAAGAACTGTGCTAGGAGATGATATAAATCAACAAGGCTCTTGAAAAGAATGGAGAATAGATTTAATCATCAACAATTATTACAAGATAGATAATGACAATGATTAATTAGAGATAATTAAAAGAATGAATAAATTGATTAATGATGATAAAAATAATACAAAATTTATTCTAGAAGTTTTTTGGCCACGTGGGTGTTCAGTTAATTTTAATGTTGGGTTTTGTCCCAGGATCTCTGACGCCATTTAAGCAATTAATAAGACATTAAATGGACATGGGGATCCTTTCTCAAGTAAAAGGACCACACAAATAGATAAAAGGGAATAGAAGAAGAAAGGGAAATACCATATACTCCCAACAACAGAAGAAAAAAAACAAAACATTTCCTAAAATTGAAAATAAGGGGCGGGTCTTTTGAGGCATTGTGGGTAACCAGAAGTGTTCAAGTATAGCAATAGCCCACGCCCGATTAATTTTATAAAAATGGCAAGAGATGGGAAAACTGCATATTTTCTAAAGATATTTATAGAGAAAGAGATTTGAATTGAAAGAAAGGTGTGTCCGTGGCCTGATTACCTTTCAATATTTTTATTTTCACTACTTGTTATTTTTTTTATTTCTCTTCTAGATTGAGTCTGTCACATGAAATTGAATCTTTGGAGTCAACCTCTGAAGATTCTGCTTTTTGTGTCCGTGGCCTGATTACCTTTCAATATTTTTATTTTCACTACTTGTTATTTTTTATTTCTCTTCTAGATTGAGCCTGTCACATGAAATTGAATCTTTGGAGTCAACCTCTGAAGATTCTGCTTTTTGTTTAGAAACGGCAATAAACAAAGCTAAATATTTCAATGTTCGACCAGACGAAGTTGACGAAGTCTGGAAATCTCACTCGATCAAAGTAATCAGATCAAACAACCCAACTGACATCACTGCCACATGCCATATATTTCCCAGATTATACAAGGTAGGAGCCACTCAAGATTAATCTTCCATCTTTGTTTAGTTTCATGGCATATTAACCTTTTTAGGTCATTTAAGGCTGAGAACAAATATTTTTTGAGAAATGTGCCTTTTTTTCCATGCACGGTTTTTTGAAAAACATGCAATATTTGTATTTTAGGTTGTCTTGTTTGGGATAATAAATTAGAAATACAAATGTTAATCTGTTACAAAGAAAATTTATGTTTTTCTCATTATTTTGGCCAGGTTCACCTCATCATAAACTACCAAGATGAGGAGAAAAGTCCTCAATAAAGTTAATTCTTAGATTATGAAGAAGGCTCATCTAGAAAAAAAATAAGATTAAAATACAAATCATAATTTAGTCAATTTTTTCAGAAATGTAGTCCAAAATTCAGAGATCAGTTTGCTTGGTGATTTAAAGTTTTTAAATGATCATATTATTTAAAATCCTGTTATGAAATTATTTGCTCAAAAACTTTCCTTGTTTTTTTCTTTTTCTTTTTTCAGGAACTTTGGAAAAGATTAACCAATTTTACAAAGGAAGCCTGTTATTACATTGCAAAAACGTCATCCCTTGGCTCTTTGACTGAAAAACTTAATATCCTTTTCTGTATTAAAAAAAGAAAAAAGAAGAAAAAAAGATTTACCATGAATCAAAGAATTCTTTTTAAAAAAATTCATGAATTTTTTCTGGCTCTGACTTTTATAGAACATGGTCAGTTCAGTCCAAAGATCCTGTTTTGGGATAGATCTTGCTCAAAGTGATTAAAATATTGTCTAACTGGTGGGTCCTCTTTAGGGTCACGGCTGCAAGATTGAACTTCCTTAGAGTATGAAACATGGGGATGGTTGTTCAGTGCCATGGCTAAAGGGATCAGCTTTCTTTGAGTATAAAACATAAATAAAGGGTCAAGTTGTTCGGAGTTTAGAAAACCAAAGTTGAGCAACATTGAGCCTGGTCAGTAGTTAGATGGGTGACCATTTAAGAATACTAGGTACTGTATCTTGCGTCGGTTGGTATCTGGGAGCAGGGTTAAACAACTTGGTAGATGCACACTTATTCCTTGGTGAGACAGGCATCCAATCATGGGGTCACAATAAAAACATCTGCAACTTCTGTTTTTCAGACAAACCAGCTTGGTGAAGAGGGGGGGAGCAAACTGGATGGGCGACAGCCTGGGCAAATAAAACTATCTACAGATGGCTGTTGTAATCTATGGTCAGTCAAGACCGACAGTCCTCCTGTGAAAGCATGTTAGATTACTGCACCACAGGCTTTAAAAAAAAATTAAAATTTTTCTCTATAATTTTTTTTGTCTCAAGTACTAGGCAAGTCAAAGGGTGGTTCAATGTTTTTTAATGAACAAATGAAATTTCTTTACAAATTAAATTTCAGCTTCTAGCGTGTAAAGCCCCTTAATTTTCCAAACTAACTGCTCTTTTTTTTCTTTTTTTTTAAATAAATATTTTTCGATTCCTTAACTTGTTCACTTCAGACTTTGAATCTTCTATTTACCAATATAGACTGTCCATTTGTCTATACAGAACCAAATATTGTAAGTAATTAGCTTTTTCCATTGTTTTAGAGCTCCAATTTAAAAAAAAAAGAAAAGAAAAACAAACTTTGTTCACAGAAAAATTTAAAATTGACTAAAGGTAGGGTCAGTAAAAAACTAGGGATGAATATTTTGAAAAAGTCTTGTGTGATTATCTCCCTTCGTCTTTGTAATCCAATGGTCCTCTGGTATACTTCTTGAGAATTCTCTCTACCCGTCCACACTTGCTGTTGAGTTCCTCGTTTGATTTTCTGTGGAGTTGGGCAGCAAGAGTGGAGCAGTGGTAAAAGTTTGGACTTTGGAATCTTGTTACACACTGTCAATGAATTGGCATAACATTACTGATGTTGTCTCTGAAACACATCTAAATGATATATTTGTCAAATTTTCAAAAGATTTGATTCCAACGAGGGTTGAGCAGTGGTAAAAGCTTTGATACAGGAATCGTATTACAAGTTCAAATACCAATCAAAACCATTACATTCACTTTCAGCTGCTTCAGGTTCGATAAGTAACTTCTCAAGGTGTAAAGATAACACTGATTCCAAAAAACATAGGTGGATGAGACTTGTTAATGAGAGTAACTCATCTATGAGAAGGGCAACACTGTTTAGAAAAATTGTAAGGATATTCTGAGCATGTAAAAATGGCTTGTGCCTAAGTTGGGTTTGAGCTCCACCAAGTTAATATAACCTTCACTTGCACTTTACTGGCCTTGTGTCTAACTTGGGTTTGTCACACCAGAATAACCATTTGATATTTTTCTCTTTTACACAGAATACAAATTAGATGGTGACTTTCTTAATTTTTTTTTTTTTCAGTTGTTGGAACCCAGAAATAACGATAAACACAAATTTTGCGTCTTTGAAATTGATGAATGTTTGCATTCTTATCGCTTTTGTAAAGGCCTTGCGGAAAAGGTATTCGACTTTCTTCTAACTTTTTCCTCTTGAATGAAGATTTAGTATCTGTCTCTCACTAAAAATTATGCCACTGTTTATATTGTATCTGTACCTTTATGGTATTGTAATCATAAGGAAAAAAAAAAAACAGTGCATGAATAATTTGTACGTTTATTATTTGAATTATTGTCCTCATCTTTATCATTGTTACTTTCACTAGGTTTGGGCCAATTAAGTCTTTGGCCTCCTTGAAGTGTGAAAGTAAAGATGAGGAAAATAGTCTTAGTATTAGATGTGCAATTAATCAAGCTTCATCTCAAGGACTCTGGAATCTTAGTACACAAGTTCAAATTCCAGTCAAAACTTTCCTCTCCTTGGGTAGATGAGGCTCATTAATTCAGGAGAATGACTCATCTAGATATTAGTATAACACAGATTACAGTGGATGAAACCTGTCAACTCAATGAAAGTAATTCATCAAGGTGAAGGGCAACACTGTTTACAAAAAAACCAGGGATGTAATGAGCACATAAAACTCTGCTTGTGCTTGACTAAGTAGAAATATTCTAGAAAACACCATGGTTAACAATGGTGTTTTTATTTGTTTCTTTATTGAAAATTAAATGTAAAAGTTAAAATCTGATTTGATAGAAATAATTATTCATTGATCAAACAAATACAAACGTTAAAACCAAACTATAATCTAATCAAATTATGTTTGCTTTTTACTTGATTCCCTCAAATAAATAGACTTCTTTTTTTTATCATTTCCAATTTTTCCAGTGTCTAAACCAAATAAAATCAACTCTAAAAGACGATTCAGTTGCAGAAATACCAGATCCAAATTGTTGTGAGGAAAAAGTAAGTAACCTTGTTGTTTTAGTCTTTTATTATTTGATATCAAATTGATAAATAGTTGATCTTGCTTTTTTAGGGAAGTCCTGAGATAAGATTTTTTTAATCATTTTATTATTAATTTATTTTTGTGGACTTTTTTCCTTCTGCTACATATGGACGACAGTGGTTACTGAAAATACAGTTATAAGACTTTGGTTTCCAATCTAGTATTTCGGTTGAAGGTCGGCTGATAAAGTTGGTTGAAACATAGTGAAGAACATTATATAAGATGAACATTATATAAGATGAGGAAAAAAGTCTACAAAAAGAAATTAATAATAAATTCAAATTGGTAAATTTAAATTATTAAATTTACATAAATTTTTGAATATATTAATAAATTCAAATTCATCAATGTTAAACAAAACATTTTGCAAGTCTTTATTTTGTTTTTACCAAAATTCTTATTTGTTCTGAATAAAAGTAGAATTTCTGTAGAATAAGGCAACCATTTTCAATTTTGGCAAAATGATCCTGATCTTAAGATCATTATAAAAGCTTTTTGACTTTTTGTTATATCCCTGGGGTGGCCGTATTATAGGGATAAACAAGAGATAATAAATAAGAAGTAAGATGAGAAATAAAGGTTTAGTTTAGAAGATAGTTTTATTAGGATATATACAGAGAGGGGAATAACAGTGTTGTTAGTGTTCAGTCCAGCGAGTCCCTCAGTCTTCGTCTGTCTGGTGACCGCTCAAAACGGTTGCTTATTCACCATAACACTTTTATACTAAGAGAAAAAAAAATAAAGCAATTAGTCCAAATACGAACAAATCCAATGAAAATTCTTTTATCGTCATCAGTAATTTCAAGCAAATAACAATACCAATAATAATAGTCCAAATGCAGGTAAATAGAGTTAGGTCTTTCCAGCACAAAGATCTGGCAATAACTGAGAAACTAGGCTTGTAACAATTTATATAAAATAGTTTGCATCCATTCTCTTCTCTGATTGGCCCATCAGCTACACCCTCCAGTATAAGTGGAATTGCTAGAATCATACCCATAAGTCATATGACCAAGAATAATGCAAAACCATTTTGTTTTTTTTCTTGTTCTGAAAGCATATCACCCCAATATATATTGAGTAATCTTGAAATCCGATCCAATAAGAATGAGATAAATATATATATATATATATATATATATATATCAGCATTTCTAGTTGTCTCAAATTAAATCAAATTTTCATTTCTTGATTCAAGTTAATTGGATTTCTACTCTCATCTTACATTTAAAGGATTGCTCAGGTATTAATAAAACTCATTTTTGTTCTTTACACTTACATTGTTTCTGTCTTTTAAATCTTTATTTCTAATTTTTGCTAAGATTCTGTTTAAATTTTATCATGAATACATTGCAAATTAGATTATTCTATTTATTTCATTTTCATTTATAACTTAGGGCAATATTTGTGGCATCCCTGAGGTTCATGTCAGAGCAAAGCACACTGATTGAGCAGCAGGTGTATGATGGTCAGCTCAGTAGTGCCACATTGACCAACTGCATAATTTTCATTAATTTTTTCCTTAATTTCAGAAAGGAGAACTCTGCCGCCATTTGTACAAACTCTTTTTTCAATTGATGTTGTTATTTGAAAGTTTTACCAAAGTGATTGACATTGTTCAAAATCTCAACATTTCTTCTGAGGTAGGATTTTAATACTTTGTTAATCAAGATTTGCCTTATCTTTTAATATTAGCTGATGTAGATTAGAGTAGGTCAGCTAGGTTTTCCATTCATTGTATTTTAAAATAAAAATATTAACTGGATGTGGATTTATATTTCGATTGAAGAAAAGAAACAAATTAAAAGATTGAAAATTAGACCAGATTCTTTTTATGAAATTGAATTACTCAAGTTCAAATCACAATCAAAAACGATTGCATTTACTTTCAGCTGTCTTGGGCAGATGAAGCTCATTAACTTGGGAGAGTAGCTCATCGAAGTGTAAGGATAACACTGATCCCATAAACCTGGATGAAAACTAAATAAAAGTAATTCAAGGTGAAGGGTGGCACTGATTGCAAAAGACCAGGGATATAATGAGCACATAAAATGGCTTTGTACCTAACTTGGTTTTGTGCTTAAAAAAGTAAATACATGTATTTTTATGAACTAAGACAATGAGTTTTGTCTAAACAATCTGTACTTTTAGAAAAAGAAAAATTAGGATTCATATCTAAATAATACATTCATTGTATTTCATACAAAAATATGAAAAATTGAATTTATTTCTAAAAAGGGTGACTAGGCCGAAACGTAGTGTAATAACATAAAAAAAATATCTACTAAGATGAGGACAAAAGTCCGAATAATAAAGTTAATACCTAAATCAGTAAAATGATCTGGAAATTAGGAATTTTCATTTAAAAAGAGAAATCTTAGTATTTTAGGAACTTTTTCTTCTGTTTTATGCAAAGGTCGTCAATATGTCTTCATCTGTGACGTCAGTAAGAAAAGAATTAATAGAGATTTGGCAAAAACTGGACACTGGACAAGTCTCACCTTTGCCTTTGGAGCCAAGTGCTGAAAGTAAACTAGAGGCCATTACTTGTCTACTAGAAGACCTACACGCACACAATTATTCCAGGGCCCTACAGCTGTTACGGCTTTTCAG
The DNA here is from genome assembly GCA_034780655.1 of Idiosepius hallami. NCBI lineage: Eukaryota > Metazoa > Mollusca > Cephalopoda > Idiosepiidae > Idiosepius > Idiosepius hallami. The sequence continues at coordinate 10,024 of JAUZSX010190391.1, forward strand.
GTTGGTTTATTCACATAAGAATATTTCTTATTTTTTAATTTCAACCCTTTCACATAGTTTCAACCAGCAGCCATTTGTCAAAGGGCCCAGCTCTGCAAATGGGCCCACTCACCAGGCAACTAATAAGATAATTATCAAGGCTGTTCTTGTTATACAAACACATGCATTCTGACTCAAGTGACTCCATTTTGCCTGCACATCTTAAGTGTGTCTAGTGGCAGTAGCTGATGTATAATTAATTCAATATGCCTAGATCACCTGCTACACAGCCTCTAAATGTTTCATTTAACTGGAGGAAGGGGTCCCATTGTATATAACGTCTAAGGGCCTATAATACTCTCAGTCTGCGTCTGGTTTTCTCAAATTTCTATGGCAATCTGCCCCGTGTCTCTACACCTGTGAGATCTTGAAGAATGCAATTTGCCAGCCATTGCTTCCACGCTAAAACTGAGGTAGTCTCATCTCTTCTCCTATGGAAACCATGTTCTGTTAATCAGATAGCTAGAAAACTGTCATCTCCAGGGATAGATGGCAATGTGCAGGATAATAAGGTACATAATAGCAACTAAGGTCAACTAATAATAATCATGGTCCCTCTGGGAACCTTCACCGAATTTTAAACTTAACCCTTTATTCAAACTATCAGTTAACCTTCTCTCATTCTGTTAACCATGATTGAGTAGATTATGAGTTTCAAACTCAGATACACACTAGGCCAACATTTTAAATTGAACAAAATAGTGGGCTAAGGTTAAACAAATAAACTCCTTAATATTAAAGCTTAAAAATGCAGCTGTAAAATAAAATTCGTTTCAATAAATGTTATATCTTATTTTAGTAAGAATATAGCAAGTTATGTTTAAAGACAAGGGATTTTATATACTAAGGGTTACAGATGAGTTAAGAGTCTCTTAAAGACAGCTTGTCTCTTGTCTTTTTCTTCTTCCTCCTCTGAGTCTTTTTATAATATGTCTGTTTCATCTATGAAGGGATGTTAGGTTCTTCCATTATATCAATAAATTTGAAATAAAAATGGATCGCCTTCTTCCTGAGGTAAATGCCCCCCCACACACACATATTTTAAAAAAAAGCAATTCTAGGATTTGTAGTATAACCAGTAAATGCAATGTCACAGCATTGCTACTGTAAAATACTGGCAGACCAGCACTAATGTTTCCAGCCCTAAGTAGATTTACTGCTGCATGATATGATTGTTTTCGTTGGTTTAATTGACAGGTCTGAATGGCCAGGAGATGTTTTTGGAATGAGCTCTGAAGATGATGTTGCTGTTTTGATGAATATTTATTGCATATCAATTACAAAGAAAACAGGTAAGAATGTTAGATGGGTGGTTTTAGGGAATTCAGAACAAGAAAGGGAGGAGGAGGGTGTCAATTATTATGAAAAATTTAATAAATAATTTATTTTTTTCTACTCTTCATTTTTTTCATTTGTCTCTTTTGTGTCTTTTTTTTTTTAATTGCCTTTTTTTTTTTTAAATTGCCTTTTTTTTTTTTTTTTAAATTTCCATTTTTTTTTTTTAAATTGCCTTTTTTTTTATGTCTTTCAAATAAATATTCATCCTTTTTCTATATTTTTTATTCAAAATATAATTTACTGTTTTTTTTTTTTCAGGACTTTTTGTTATTACTGAAAATGAAATGAATATGAATAAAATTTTCACTTACTTTATGGAAGTCAATAAACTGATCTCAAAACGCTGGAGTCATCTTTCTGGCCAGATTTATAAATCTACGCTTTGTGGGGAAAGCAGGAAAGGTGAACAGACAGATAAACAACACTAGCATTCTCTGACAATTGCTCATCATTGGTAAGCCTTCTTTAATCCAGGTGTGTGGTTGAGAACCTTGTATTGTACTTGGAGCAGTTTTTTAAGGTAAAATACAATTACAGTGATATTTTGAGATACAAAAATACAGACATAAGACAAAAATGTTTGCTAGATTTACGCCTTGATATAAGACAATGGATTTAAAAACAGTTGATTGCTTTAAATTTGTATCAAGAGAAATCACTGGACAATATGAATAGCTTTTTTTTTTTTTTTAGTTGCTTGTTTTCGGTGAAAAAAAAACTATTTGCAATTAGAGGTTGGGTCTTAATGATGGGACTTATTTTACGTCTAGCCAATCTAATCCCAATAGAATATTTACTGTGGGGTTAGATAAAAGATCAGATATGTGCTGACAGACCAGACACCCTAGCAAAATTGAAAGAAAGAAAGAAAGAATTTGCTCAATGCTAAACCAAACTACATGCTATGAACAACTGGTCACCTTCTCAAGAATTGAATATTCCAATCTTAGATAACAGCACAAACCTCAAAACGGATTAATCAACCTATTTTCCAATGTGGATATTTTTTTGTTGAAATGGTCTAGTTATGAGAGAAGTGTACATCTATTAGAACAGCACTTAAGTACTGTGAAAATAAAAAGCATTTAAATAGCCCACCCTTTATAACAAAAATGCCCAAAACATTTTTTTAAAGATATTACTTTTTCAAACATATCTTTTTGTAAATTTTTTACAACCTTTTTGCTCAATCTGATTTTGGTATTGAAATTTAAAATATTATCAAAATCCATTTGTAAATAATTTTATCTGGATACAATAGATAATCAGAAAAATACTAAAAGAATCAAATTAAAAAAAAATACTGCCTTAAAAAAAAAAAATTCTATGTAAATGAAATTTATATTTAATCATTCGGATATTAACTTATCAAAATTACCAAGTAGTTACTCAGAGCCATTATAGTAGGGGAACATATTAAGATATGGCAGTGAAATTGGAGCATTGGTAAAATCTCGGAATCTGAAATTGTAGTATGCGAGTTTAAATCCCAGTCAAAACCATTGCATTCACCTTAAGAAATTGCCTTCTGCTCTCACTATGTAAATATAATATTAGGATATTGCATGTTCAGGACCGATATATCGGGCTGTTAGGGTTTTAATCAGGTTTAAAAGATACAAGTATTTTCATAAAATTTCAATTCTAGGCCCATAGTTATTGAGGAATACTAAAATACTAGTGTCTTTGATATGACTGGTGGTAAATTTATAAGATTCATTATATGTATTATCTTTCATTTTTAAGTATATTATAAATAAATTGGATCGGATGTGAATGGAACGTTTATTCCGTCTAATTTAACATATATATTTGTGTTTTGTAAGCAGAAGAATGGAGAAAAATGAACAAAAATCTGCTCATTACTGTAGTAGATATATAATTTATCCAGGAAATAAGTTCTCTCAGTGTTCCATAAGTAGAAGAAATATTTCCGCATTCTTCTAATTACAAAACACGAAAAGGGGAAAAAAAATTTTAATTCGAAAACGTGTATAAATAATATTTAACCCTGCACAAAAACACTTATGGCGTTTAATGGTAAGGTTTATAAAATAGAAAGAATTAACTTGTCAACAACAAAGATTATTGCGCTGAATCCAAAAATCACATTGTTTTTGCTCACTTAGGTCAAGTTTTTAACTCTGGCCACATGTGGTTTTTCATTAACATGTAGGCATTTGTGGAACATTTCAGAAGAAGTTGGTGGAGGTAAAATGCTATGTTAGATAATTTTTTGTTTGGAAATGATTATTTTAATGACAAGAAATATTCATGTCTGGTTGTACTAGGTGATAATGTGTTGACAAAAATCAGTAAATGATGACACAAAAATGTAATCGATTTTGTTACAAGATCTGATTTTTGTCAATTCAACTTAGCCCAAGAGAGAAACGGAAGCCATTTCTTGATTCAGCAGTGCAAAATTTAAAAAGTTAAAACGATTTTGTATTAAGATATTCATAAAAAAAAACAAAAAAAAAAAAGGCCTGCATTGACATGGAGATAAGTATTTGATGACTTATCTCCATGCCAATGCATTTTTTTTTTTTTCAGGTTTTAAAAAGTTTTTCTCAGATTTACTCCCTCTTCTGTCTCATGCCCTGCATTTTTTTTTTGTTGAATGAAGCCCCTAAAAATGTTTTAAAAGAACCAAAATATTAAAAAACTAAATAACAATACAACAATAATATTAAATGAAATAATATCTAAGATTTATTATTTCATTTTTGTTATTAAAATATCGGTTTTATTTTACTGGATTTTAGATGTTTTATTATTTGTCTTTGAAGTTATTTCAATATTTAGTAAAAAAAAGCTTGTTCATTATTTAAATCCCATTCTTTCAAATAAAAAAAAATTATGTAATTCAATTTTATGAATTGTCATCAGATTTTTAAGCTTTTTTGGGTTTTGCCAAGTTTTGTAATATTTTTACGAAATAAATGTTAAAACGATTGGAATTTTATTTTTAAACTTAACTGTCATTACAAAACATGCAATTTATGTTGCTTTTATTGTTGCTTTGGAATGTTTTGATATTAGATATATTTATTATGCGGACTATTGTCCTCATCTTTATATTTGTTGAATTCACTTGGAAATTGTTTATGAATTATTGAGATTTATATAAATTATTATGTATATCTATTACATTATATGGTCAGTGTGCAGATATGTTCACCTCCTGGAGAGCTAAAATGTTGTAAATAAATGAGTTTTTTTTTAAAATATTATTTCAAGTAAAATTAATATTTACCTTAAAATATGTATGAGGCAAAACTAACTTTCTATTAGACATGTAGCAATATGTTTGTTGGACCTGGAAGATCAACGCTATTTACTGTGCAGTGATATTTTTTGAACCGCTTGCAATCACATGACTTGTATATATGCGAATGTTAACTTTTGCCAAAAGATGGATGACGTATATATATACGTATTTTTAGTCTTGCCAAAAAAGTGTCTTTTATATGCATCTGGCTGAACTGCACAAAAGTGGTTATATTGACAGCGTTTCTTTCTCTCTCCCTCTCTCTTTTTTATTGACTGTCTATATATACCTGATGTATCTATTAAGGGATAACCTCTTTCCCCCAGAGTTGGGTAATTAAGTAGGATAGTTGTTATTGTACATAAATGTAACTAATTGTAATTTTATGTAAATAAATAAGTTAAAAACCTTTTATTAAAAAAAAAACTGTGTTGTGAGTTAATTATTATTATAGTTAATAATTTACACCTGTTGACAATGCGAGAAAGAACAATCATTTTGACCAGAGCAATCAAGGTAAGTTTGATTGATTTTTTTTATGGTAAATCAATTCTTTATGGGTCATTTAAAGCCGTAAGTTATTTAAGTATAAAGGTAAGTTATAATCTCTTCAATGCAGGTTGTACCTTTTTTTTTTTTGCTATATATGTAATATAAATCATTTCTTAAGTGAAGGTTTTCAACATGATGGAGGACCACAAGTTGCACTAAAAAAGGATTAAAGAACTTATCTTTTGGCCCTATTTGAAAAATTGATTTTAGACAAAATATTTTTCCCTTGGTTTAAAAATACAATTTGGATAAATGCAAGATTGTTTTTCAGAATCTTTCAGACGCAGACTCGATAATTTATATATTAATTAAGCAGTCTATAGTCTTTATATTTGTTGATTTCACCGTTTTGGCCAGTTGTTCAGTTCATGGTTAGAATCAAGAGAGAGCCAAAACAAAGTGAATTTAACAGATACGAAAATGAGGACCATAGTCCACATAAAAAATATACAAAGAAACAGGACATGTTAGAAACTAGTTGTAATGCAACAGGTCTTGATTAGTCTAAGCATGGCCTACTAATATATATTAGTAGGCCATGGTCTAAGATAGAAAAGAAGCATTGGGTCAGGGACAGAGTGAGGTTAAGGGAGAGAAAAATTTGAAAGAAGATTAAAAGATTGGGTGAGAATTGTTTTATTTTATCATTTGAATGAAAATTAGTTGCAGGTTTAACTCACTAATTTGATAATCCTTTGAAAGTTTTGAGTTGAGAGTCTTTTTTTTTTCTTTTTTTGTCAGTAGAAATATTCTTTGGGAAAAGATCTTGTTTCTCGGTCCCTATGGAAAAAAAAAAAATATTTGATATACTATTATAACTCTAATGATCGCATTTCAACAAGTTTTACATTCAAATTTTGAATTTACGGGCATGCGTGTGGCTAGATCAAGTAGGCGCTATATTCCCAGAAGAAAATATGAAATTGAACTGTGAACACTGGTATTCTTAAATGGTCACCCATCTAATTACTGGCCAAGCTTGGCATTGCTTAACTTCAGTGATCTGACAAGAACCATTGTCTCCAATGCAACTTGACCGTATAAATCATTTCAGCATTTTAGAAGTGGTGATTCTTGCTTAAAAGAATTTTTT
>JAUZSX010190611.1:0-16313 GCA_034780655.1 Idiosepius hallami
CCCGAGGCTGCTAAAGTGAAACTAATGGTTTTGACTGGGATTTGAACTCGCGTAATACGATTTCAGAGCCCGAGCTTAAAATTATGTACTACACTAATGTTGCTAGGTAACCAAACGGATGTGACGAAATGACTGCCGGTTCAAGCTAGCCAAACGGAAGTTATCAGCAGCAACTCTTACTTCCCTTTGACAAGAAGCAAGAGAATAAGTCTGCCATTTCTCTACAACAACCATGGTTCTCGACTTAGAGTTATTCCGTTCAGACAAAGGCGGTGATCCGTCGAAAATCCGAGAAAACCAAGCCAAAAGATACAAAGATGTTACCCTGGTCGATAAAGTGGTGGAAAATGACACCCAGTGGCGAAAGCGTAAGTAAAGATAAGAAAAATATTTTTCATTATTACCGGCCGGTATGATAGCTCTTGTTGGCGCTATCCGAAATTTAATAACGAAAAATGGAGAAAGAAAATTATTGCATCATTATTTCTTTTTACTTATTTTCTCAAAATTATAATAGAGTTTAATTCGTATCTTTCTTTTTTCTTATAAACTGTGTTTATTTACTCATATAGTGTTGTGCATAGAGCATATGCTACATTTTTACAAGGAAAACTGGTATTTCTTATAAATTAGTCGAAAAGCATATTATAATTTCTCAGTGAAATGTGTCTCTTTTTGACGTCAATCAGTTAATTTAATAAAATTTTAATATTTTATTTAAAGTAAGGTGTCTTATAATGTTAATTAAAATGTTTCTAAATCACGTTCTGTTATAATTATTATTTTTTATTTGCTTGATTAAAACTAAAGTCGTAAAATAATCCCAGTCGAAATGAATTGCCTAAGCCAGAATGAGTAAAAATATTAAAATATGTTTCTGAAAATCAATAACTAAACCTGAATTTGTTAGGGCAAAATAAATAAATCAGTGACATCATCATCACAAAATACTTTTTCAATGAAATTGAATTAAGTTAATTTAAACTTTTCTAATGAGAATTAGCTAAAGAATGATAAAATTACAGCTTTGAGAATTTTTATGTTAAAAAAAAGTTTTTTTGACAGTGAATCAAGAAATGAATTTTTTTAAATAAATTTCTTGCATATTTTCTCTAACACGTTGACATTACTGATTTTTTTTCTTTCACGTAGTTAAAAAAGAGGTGGGATCTAATTAAAATTTTGTTTTAGTAATATATTTTCTTTTAAAAGGGGAGTTGTAGCAATCAATCAATGTGTGTTTAGCTTTTGTTAAGTATTCATTTTTTTTTTATTCAAACGAAAATAGTAATTTGCGGATCTTAGTAATATTTTTTTACGATGGTCATTGTTATTGTTCTGACTTAGGAAGTAAAAGTAAAAATGCATAAATTGTAGAGGGTTTTTATCGTTTGTACATCGTCTTAGTCTTTGTTCAGAATATTTAAATTATTGGAAAAGGTGTGTCCGTGTGTTTACTTTACCCTAAACGAAACTGAATTGAACATTAAATTTAGCTCTTTTTTTTTTATTGTAATGTTTTTGTTTTCAGTTCAAACCTATCCCAAAACTGAATAGAAATAAACTAGAAAATTTTTTGAAATTATTCACAAACGTATTTTTCTTTAACTTTAATATAATGTATTGCTCAGGAATGGCTTTGATGCTCTTTTTGAGCTCATTTTGATGTGTGTTTTGTAATACCATCATTATTTTTAGTTCTAAGAAAAATAAGTGCGACAGGCCTCTAACGATCCAATCTTTTAAGTTCAACATCTTACCAGGTTAAAAAGCATATCGAATTAGTTCCACTAGTCCAAATACCCCATATATCAAACTTCAAGTCTCAAGACCAAAAATTGACAGTAATTATGTAGAGATTGTTCATACTCCTCAAACACACATACGAGGTCACATACTTGCAGTATATGCAGACGTTGCTTTGAAAATTTTAGGTGAATGAGATTTTCACAAACATGAATGCTTCATTGCTTGTCACATCTCTGTCACCAAAATTGACGAAACTGTCTTTAGTGTTGACATCAACTGCATCAGCTTCATAAACGTTCGCAGGCGCTGGCAAATGTTGAACAGTTCAACTTTTTCTGAAAAGAGGAATGCTGTGTCTCTGCTCTTAAGCAGGTCCATGACTGGGGTGGCTTTCTTAATCCTTTGAACTCTGACTTATCAAAATTACCAAGTAGTCACTCAGTCATTATATTAGAGGTACATATTAAAGGCAGAAAATTGGTGTGTCTACTTTTGCCTTATGTTGTCAGGGCGGATTGTCATTATTTGCAACAGAGAGATTCCGGTTATGAATGCATAAGTTCAGCCATCTTGACAATGCTGTTTGTGTTTTACGACGTATCAACCATTTTAGGTCATTTAATGCCAAGGACAATCATTGTATACACACATTTTTTTTTAATAACACAACATTTGCTATTTAACCCAGGTGGAAGGAATGTGGGGATTCATACCTTTCCCCAAGGGTATAGGTCCAATTATGAATGCAAATGGAATCACTGGGATTCAAACTCGTTTACTAAGATTCCAAAGGCTAGCTGCCTACCCACCAGGACAAATGGACTTCCCCCTGATGACAATGCAATTTGCAATCTATTCAATTCAACAGGAGGTTCTACTTTTTGAAGAATCCTCATGAATTCCTTGTTCACAGAATGTCTATTTGAGTTATACTTTAAAAAGACTAAAGTGCATTGGCCTTACACATTGTGATGATAAAAAAGGGAAGGAAGGAATAGAAAGATTGGAGAAGCCTCAGAACTGAGACATTATTGCAGACACAATCCCAGAAATGTAGAAATTTTCACACTAAAAGAGGTCTATGCCAACACCAGGGGATAAAGCATCAAGGCCTCAACTTGTCCTCTTCAAAAAAACTGACAAACTGCAAAGATGAGTTAATGTGAAGATAACATCAGAGAAATTGAATAATAATGATATTCAAAACTCATCATATAATTTCAGTTTTTATTTTGCCCTTCTTCAGTTCAGAGTTTAAGGTATTAATTTTCAAACTTTTGTTATCACCGTGCCAGCGCCCCCCTCTTCCAACAAACATCAGAATAAGAATTATTTAGAAAAATTTACGGTCAAAGAGTACTTACAGCAACTTGGGAACACCTAATTGAATCGCCTCGTTTTTTTCCAGCGTATCTACCAACATCACATTTTACTGTAATTTGTTCAATGCCTCCTTCACAAGTTCAAACCTCCTTCCCATCCAATTATTTACCAGTCAGCGCCCCCTGAAAGTTCATATCACCCCTTCCACTCCAGGGTGCAGTATCACCAACTTGGTCAACCACTGGTCTAAGGTTTTTAATGTCGCCAAAAAGGTTCTTGTGATCTATGCATTTCTGAAGGCCAGAAAACACCTTAAAAAGCTTAATATATAACAATGTAGATGGGAACAAAGGCCTAAACACACTTTAGATTGGTAATTTTTCATTCCAGCACTAAGTTACTATTACTAATAGCATATAGAATATATAAAATCAACACAAAAAGCTGGTATAATCTTAAGCTTAACCTTGCTTTACCCTGCAGTTTTAACCTTTCTATATATGCAACTAAAGCATTTACAAGCTGATAGAAATACAATAAATAATTTAAGCAAGAAATGTACTTAATGAAACATCTACTTAATTAAATTCATCTGACTTATTCGTTTTTGAACCCCAATTGTTTTTTGATAAAAACAAATAGAATGTTCAAAATAAATTGGAATATTGTAATTGAATTAATATCCTTCAATGTTTATCTAACATAAATAATCTTTATACTATAGGAATTTGCTTTCATTTTTTTTTCTTCCAGTACGTTATAGGGCAGATTACTTGAATAAACTTCGGAACCAATGCAACAAAATGATTGGAGAAAAGATGAAGGTAAACTTCCATTTTAAATTGTTTGAGTATAAGTATGTACAATGTTTCAGTAAATCACAACTACTGTGCATTATAAAAAAAGTTACTTATAAAAATCCAAAATAATCAGATTGGAAGACTTTGGTGACCAAATTTATTAGAAAATTTACTTTTCAGTTAAATTTCATTTTTAAAAAAAAGTACAAATGTGCTGCTGTTTATTTTGTTGAAAATGATAAGTTGATCATTCATCACTTGTGAGCAACGAAAAGTGCACATTGAGTTTTCCGAACTCAGTGTGTGAAAATGGTAGATTAAATTTAAATTAGAAAACTGATTTTGAAAATAAAAAATAATTTTTTTTTCTTTTTAAAAATTTCTTCATAAAACATTTTTTTTTTTTTTAGATTTTAGAAATCTTTGTTTTATATCAAAGTTTGTTTAAATGCTTTCAAAATTCAGTTAGATTTTAGAGTGAATAAGTTACTGGAAAAAATTTTAATCATCATAAAGGAAGAAAAAAATTATTTTCATAACAACTACAGATTTTGCTTATCTGAATTTTGAACATAGATTATGATGATTAAGATAAATCGTTTTTTTTTGCTCCCATAATTGTTAGACTTCAAAACATTTCATCAAGGAATATCTGAAATATGGTGGATTAGCCAAAAGATTGTCAAAATGAAGATTGGTAAAAATCCAAATAATTTCCATAAAACAATTTTAAATATAACACAAACAGGAAGAATATTGTAACCTTTTTGATTTTTATGCCTCCTAAATTTTCATCATCTCAATATTTCAAATTTAAAAAAAATCAATGCTTAATGTTTCTTCTGCTTTATCCTTTGAACTATTCTGAAAATAATCAAAACCAAACTTAAACCTTGTTTGGAAATAGCTTTGAAATGAGAATGATTCTTCTATTGTTATTTCAAAAATGATATTCTATCAAAATAATCTCTGATAAAATAATCATCTTATTAATAATAATCACTATTATTATTCTAAGTTGAAAAAAAATATCCCATTAGACAAAAATCCTCAGAAGCTTTTGTCTTCATTTGATTAATTTCTCTTTCACTTCTACAAATTAGAAAAGTTAAGATCAAAATTCCATATTTCTCAGATATTTAGATTACTATCCCATTTTTTTTGTTAATAGAAAAAAGAACCAATTGGAGATGATGATACCATTCCCGATGAAATCCTTGAAAAAATTGAGGAGTTAACTGCTGAGATGTTGAGGGTAAGTTTGATAATTTACAAATTAACATCAGATTTATCCTCTTTATTTAACTGAGTATTAATCAGTCGATATACTTAATAGTTTAGTTTTTAATTTCTGCTTTTATTTTTATTTTTTTCATTTGAAAATTGCAATAAAAGGTTTTTTGTTTTTTTTTTAATTTACACTCATCAAATTTCCAAATGAACACGGTTTTACTCTATCTTTTTTTTTTTTTTTTTTTTTTTTTTTTTCAAAATCTAAAAAATAAAAATCTTTAACATTGAAAATCAATAATGTCATCCTCAAAAAGTATGACCTGGCAGTGATTGTGTTTAAGCCTTTTGGTTCCCAGGGGAACATAGGGCTACAATGGCACTCCTCCAACTGACTTGGTTCTGACTGTTCCTCTCCAGCTCTCTACCCATGTCACTCCGGCAGCCCTGGTTTCAGCTACAATACTTTTCCAGGACCGCCTTGGACGACTAAATCAGCACTTACCTTACGGATTCCATTTAAGGGCTTGCCTGGTGATGTTAAATGCAGGTTTCTGCAAGGTGTGGCCGATCCAATTCTATTTTCTTTTTAATTTCAGTCTCTATTGGGACTTGGTTGGTCAAGTCCCACAGTTTATTGGAGATTGTCTCTGGCCATCTGATGTTTAGAATATTTCTGAGACATCTATTGGTGAATGTCTGGAGTTTGTGGGTGTTGCTCTTTGGTCACTCTCCACATTTCTGAGTAGTGATTGATAAACCAGAAAATTCATCAAAAATGAAACTAATCTTAATGGATGATTGATATTTACAGCATTTAGTCTTTCTAGTTGTTTAGGGCCCAGAATTATGATTTTTTTATAGATGTTCATTATATATAGACATATTTTCATCATTATTTGGCAATAGATCCTCAGATTAACTCATTTAATCCAACAATAGTCCTTCATAAACTCCTACAGAAATTTTTATTAATTAAATTCAATAATATTCTACCCAAAAATAAACAGAAAAGTAATTAAAACCTATTTTTGTAACAAATCAGTGGTCAACTTTTGAGAAAAAAGAAAATTATTGAAGTTTTAAATCCACTTAGCTCTGCTACTCTCAATGTTGATGATTACTGATTTTTTATTTTTTAATAAATATTGATTTCTGAAGTTTCTGGGACTTATCTATTATCAGAAAAAAATTGAATTTATTTTATTTATTACTAATATATGTTTTTATAAAAAAAGGCCATAAAGGCTCATTTTCAAAATAGGTTAAATTTAAGGATTTATTTATTTAGAATGATTTTGAAAAAAAAAATTCTGTTAAAATTTTACTAATTTGTTCATTACAAAAGTATTGATCTGATATCAATGTTTTAATTTTGGTTGATTGTATTAATTTCTCTGGTTTGTTAATTCAGGAATTGACGGTGAAGCAGATAAAAAAAGTGGCTGCAACTCTTGATGACATGATGAAAAAAAATACAGCCAACATGTCTACATGTGAAAATCTGAGAAATGAAGCTTTGAAGGAAATTGGCAATTTGCTTCATGATTCTTGCATCATCAGTGATGATGAGGTAAAAGATTTATTTTTTATCATTCATTGAGTATAGAATTAAAAAAATAGTAACTGTTAATAAGCAAAATATCATTCCATACAAAATTGATAATCAATGTTTCAAGTCCACCTGTAAAATTCATAGATGTTAATCAATACGTTCCAAATGTTTATTTTCCTTGTTATTCTGTTCTGGATAAAAGAAACATTGGTACTTGGGGCTGTGCGAAAATACTATTAAAGATACATGTTTTAATAGAACTATAATTGTACAGATATTTTAAAAGATTTTATAAAATCCATATAAAAATGTCATAATCTTGACTTAATCTAATCTTAAACTTTCTGATCAATCAGATGGAACTTTTGAGCTAATTTTAGAATAAATGGATCTTTATGCTACCATTAACCAGATGGTTGCAAGTTAGTTTTGGAAGGAAGGTGAATCAATTAGTTCTAAAATATTTATTCAGCAACAATGGCTGACTTTCTTGTGAAATTTATCTATTACACTTTTCTAGCTCTAAATTTTGAATTATTATAATATATCAGAAAAAACTCTTAATAAAAATAAAAAACATTCAAGTTGTGACGATTAGTTTAAAGCATGTAAATAAACAAAGCAAAAAGAATGTTAATAGAGAATAATTTTCTATTCGTATCAATTTAAGGATGAGGTCTATTAGCCTGGTAAAAAAAAAAACAACCTTTTCCTTTCAATCAACAGAAACAATTCAACATGTGTAATATAAGATGTCAATTCTAGCACATGATTGGTTAATTGCTTATACTTTTAGCTATAAATGGATATACCTCTCCTTATTTAGCAAAGTTATTCCAATTGATTTGTCAATACAAATATTTTTAATACATATTCTTTCTTATTCAGGACCAAAATGGAATTGAACGTATTGTTGGTGATACAACTATTCGCAAGAAGTACTCGCATGTAGATCTTGTTGTGATGGTTGATGGGGTTGACGTTGACCGAGGTTGTGTTACAGCAGGTGGTCGAGGCTACTATTTGAAGGTTAGTATACTTTTTTTTTTTTTTTTTTGGCTCAGTATCAGTTTTGACTATCACCATTTAGAATCGCTTGAGCTAGCTCCACCAATTAAATTTGCCACATTTCCATCTGAAGCAGGCCATGCCTGACGATCCAACATATTATTGAATTACAATTGTTTTTAATTTTTTAAAATCTTTTCTTTCAGGGTCCTCTTGTGTTTTTAGAACAAGCTTTAATCAACTTTGCACTGAATTTACTTCATGAACGGAATTTCACTCCTCTCTATACGCCATTTTTTATGCGTAAAGACATTATGAGAGAAGTTGCACAACTATCACAGTTTGATGAAGAGTTGTATAAAGTGAGTATCTATTAGTTTTGGATTGCAAATTTGTTTCCTTGCTATTTTTAAATCTTAGTTGAGCCCCACTTAATTTAGTTTTAAAAATTATTTTAAAAATTAAATGGTCCAATAACTAGATTTAACTACATGAGTCTTTTAGCAGTTTACAAATTTTCCTAAAAGTAAGAAATTTTATTTCATAATTAATTAATGCCCCAAGTATTATTGATTAAAAAATAAAATTTGTACCATTCAAGTTATTTGGAGTTACATTTATAATGTTTCAACAAAAATCCGCATCAGCCTTCAGTTATTACTCTAAGTCCAAGAGCCACATCCAATTTACAATCCTAACCTATTGTTCAATCTACAAGTGGTATAAGGTACTATGATGAGTATTATCTTTTTTTTGTCTGCAGTTAGTATTGAACCTGTATTGACTTTGCAGAGTAAGGTAATTTGAAACACAAACCATTGCCTAGAACCATTTCATATTACATTCATCTACAAATTACAGCTTTAGTTGGAAGTGTAAACAGAAATATTTAACATGGATTAATATAGAGTAATACTTGATAACACTTAAAGAATAAGAACAGTCTAGTTTGAGGTTAGATTCACATTAGTAAGTGTTGTCATGAATTAGACATAATTGTTTCAGAGTTTGTATAAAACATGAAGATACTAAAATGACACATTGGCCGATAAGTTGTAAATATAAAAATAAAAATGAAGAAAGAAATCTGAATAAGATTAAATCAACTTGTTAAAAAACAGAATTTTTAATAACATATTTAATGTCATTGATTTGATAAAAGAAAACATAGACCAAATTAAATACTCCATTTATTAACTGGTATTGATATTAAATCCAGAAACTGATATAAATTCTAAAATAGTATATTTGTCTAATGAATAATTTTACTTGTTTTCTTATGAATATATTATAACATAAACTGTCATCATATTTGTCCTCTCTGTAAGTGGCATAAAACTGTTTTATCATCTGAAAATTACCAAAACATAAAAATATCACTTTTTTTCAATTACATGAGTGATTATAAATGAAATTACTAATAAGTCGTTACTTAAAAATGGCAATCTTTTGAAGTCACTTTTATAACTTGGGCTGTGACAATATTCTTTTATTAAAGAATATGCTTGTCACATCCCTAATTATTAAGACTGACAAGAATATTTTTAATAAATGTTGTCACAGCCCAACTAATAAGTAAAGAATTGTTGTAATTCTGAGTATTTATCATTTAATTTGATCAATAATTCCTAAAATATTTCCTTTTTTTAATTCTTTCTTTTATTTTGTGGAAACACAATTATCATTTGTGATATGAGCTGAACTTTAACATTAAATATTTTTTTCCTTTATAATTTTTTTCCTTTATATTTAGCTGCCAGTAATGTTTTTTTTTTTTTTTTTATTGTTGTAGGTGATTGGCAAAGATAGTGAAAAGAGTGATGATTCAACAATAGATGAGAAGTATTTGATTGCTACCTCAGAGCAACCAATTGCTGCTTTCCATCGTGATGAATGGATTGCAACCGATTCTCTACCAATCCGTTATGCCGGATATTCCACATGCTTCCGACAAGAAGTAGGATCTCATGGAAGAGATACCCGGGGTATTTTTAGAGTTCATCAATTTGAAAAGGTTTGTTAAGCACTGAAATAATTAGCTGTTCAACAATCATACTGAAGATTCCATGTGGTTATCCAAGATGACTGTTTTATTTTCCCCAAAAAAACCCTAAGCTAATTACAGAAACTTATGAAAAGGCAATCTTGTTGATATAAGTCTCACTAACCCAGACCATAGCTTCTTACCTTTTCATTTGCCTTATTTACATTTTGCAGCACTCATTTGTAATTAATTCTTTTTTTTCTCATACAGATTGAACAGTTTGTTTTGACTTCTCCTCATGATAGCAAATCTTGGGAAATGTTTGATGAAATGATAAAGAATGCAGAAGACTTTACAACTGCACTTGGTATTCCTTACCGGATTGTGAATATTGTTTCTGGTAAGTTTGCTGTAATTTACTCATGCCCTATGCCTATGAGAAAAATAAGCTTTCTAAAGTGTTTGACCTCACTATCTTCTATAACAAAGTTTTGTTTAAGGACATATGTAATAGGAAGATAAAATATAAAACTCAGGGATTGTTTTTACTCAAATGATGAGCTTATACATAAAGCTCATGAAAATATCCTGGTAAACCAGAAAATCTTTTTTTTATATATTGTATCAAAATAGATCTTGAACTCTCAAATCTTTTAAACGATTAAATGTCATTGATATTTTATGTATATTGGGGTAAAAAAAATTTATTTTGTTGACTATATAGAAAAATAAAAATAATAAACCTTGTTTTGTTGCCCAACAGGAGCCCTGAACAATGCTGCTGCTAAGAAGCTGGATTTAGAAGCTTGGTTCCCTGGTTCCGGCGCTTTCCGTGAACTGGTCTCTTGCTCTAATTGCACGGATTACCAAGCCCGCCGTCTTAGAGTACGTTATGGACAGACCAAAAAGATGAACCAAGAGGTAGGATACTTCAAAACATTGAATATTCATTTAATTCAATTCATTACAAATTTTTAAGTAATTTTAAACTCTTATGGTGGATATTTTATTTCAGACTGAATATGTACACATGCTGAATGCAACAATGTGTGCTACGACGAGAACAATTTGTGCAATTCTAGAAAATTACCAGATAGAAGATGGTGTTGCTGTTCCAGAAGTGCTTCAAAAATTCATGCCAGAAGGTAAAGTATTAGAAAAAAAAAAAATTTTTCCCCTTTTTTGTTTTTGTATGTATACAGGCATTTTCATTAACAAATTTTAATTTATTATAGCCTACAAGGAAAAACTACCATTTGTGAAACCAGCTCCGATTGAAGAGCAAGAAAAAAAGAAAATAGAAAAGGGGATGAAAAAGATGAACATTAAAAGTTGATAGAAAATTTAACAAGAAAATGGAGGTAAAATTAAGGATTAAATATTTGTTCTGACCAACTCCTGCACCTGCCACTATGAACCAACTTATACTCTTTGTTATTGTTTTACATCATATAATTATGGTAATAAAATTGAAAGCTGTATAAAAATTATTTTGATTTTTTTTTTATTTATCAAAAAGTTTATACAGTTTTATTTTATGCTTCAGTAGGATAGCCTCAGCTGCTGAAGAGGAAAAAAAAATAATTAGAAATTTAAATAAAACTAATTTCAAATCAACAGAAATTTTTGAATAATATTTAAAAAAAAAACTCACCTGTTTGTAAACCAGTGATTAAAATTTAGTAAAAGAACCAAATCTTGTAGATGAGGTTCATATCTTCGTTGGGCCAATCCAGTTATTACTAGAAGAAATAAAAAAAAATATTTTAGCAGCTAAATCCAAAATGGCCTTATTCATTTTAAAGTCAGTAATTATAAATGATGTGTACATACCTTTGAAAAATATTTTAGCATATTTGGTAAATTCTTCATACAAGTTTAGTAGCCTAGAAAAATTTGGATGTTTTATTGCATTCCCACTGTTAGGATCTGGATACCAACGCTGACTTGTCAAAGTTTGATAAAACGACTTAATAAGATTAAACAGATTTTTAATCATTGTCATCACATGACTGGTTTGAGGGCTCAGTAAACTCCTGCAATAGATTTAAAAAGAAAAAACTTAGATTTAGCTTTTTTTTTAATATATAAAAATAGAATGAAGACAATGTTTGATTGCTTGTTTTATGGCATATCAACCTTTTTAGGTCATTTAATACCTTTCCCAAAGGTATTAGTCCAATAATGAACAAAAATTTGCACTCGCGTACTAAGACTACCTACTCACTAAGCCAAATAGACTTTCACCCCCCAATATTTATGTGGATGAAGGTTTTTAACAAAGTTTTTTTTAGATTAACTCACCTTTTGATTGATATATTTAAAAAATCAATGTGTACACGGTGAAGGTCCTCCAGATTATGAACACTGAAATTAAGGGCCTTCTGAAATTCACTCCAAGATAGATGAAGTACTTGATTGACAAAATATCCTTGCAGCGCTCTCACAAATTCTCGCATAATGTGCCTTTTAAGAAAGAAAAAAAAATGTATTTGCTTTGATAGAAATTTAAAATGAGAAAAGAATAATCAAGCTTATATGTTTGATTTTTTTTCTTTTTAAAAATGATTAAAAGATAAATTTCTTCTAAATCAGCATGATTGGAAACAGTGTGTCGCCATAACCGGCTCAACCACTGAAGACACAATTCAGTAGGAATTTAAAATTCACTAGTTTCCAGGTGCATGTGTAGATGCATGTCTAGCCAAAGACTAAGTGAGCATCAATTCAATGGTTTAACCGTGCTCAAGATACAGTACCTGGTATTCTTAAAAGATCACTCATCTAATTACTGACGAGGCTCGACATAACTGGTATCTCCAACGCCACTTGACCATATATTCAATATGATCGTTATTTTCTAAAGGATTTAATGAATTTTATAGACGCACTTCTGAACTTAAGAATTGTTTTCATAACATAACTAAGGAAAGTACTTACTCAAATGTTTGCACTTGATGGAACTGCCTACTCTTTCGTGCCTGTCCAACACGGTTGATAGAGGCTATAATGAAAAATATATATATATATATACGAATGATTATTTTTATACAAACTATTCAAGACCATTTAGCAGGATTTCATGTCTAATTATCACTTTACCATCATTAGTTTTTCTGTTGAGGCAACAACAAAATTGATTTTAAAAAATTCAAGTTTCAATATATTCTAGCTTATTTGTTATCTTAAAAAAAACATCTTTGTGCATTTGATTAACCATAACAAAATGTCCTTTGTTTAAAAAAACAAAGAAATCACAGTCAAGATAACTTATAGAAAGATATTCATTTCTTTAGATTACTTGAAGAGAGCTAGTGATTAAATAGAGATTATCCTAGTTGAAACAAGTTCACTTTCGGTTCAGAATATTGATTTTAAAATTAACTTATTTGTGACTTACAGAATACAGGACATGTAGGTATGGACTATAGTAGTTTTGAAATTTAATAGAAACTTTTTTTGACTCAATAATTTAGAAAAATAAAAATCAGCAATATTTTAATAATTCTCTAATCAAGTGTAAAAGCAGAATATCACTATATTAGTAAAATGAAACATGATTGTATAATTATTAAAAATAATGATACTGAGTGCAAGCTCAGCCTTTTCTGCTTAATAAGATGCTGTTACACTACTGCATTTTAACAGATCCTAACTATTCTTGCGTGTTACTTTTCTTCAAAGAATTCTAGACTCAAGATACCAAGGTTAATATCTAAATTCAGTATGCTAACTATTTTAGCAGAGGTCAAACTAAAAACCCATTCTTATGAAACATTAATTACATTCCTAGCTAGAATTTAATAAAAATAATTATCAAAAACTTACCATCCTGTTTAAGCTGACGCCAGATTTGTTGTAACAACCAAATGGCTTGCTTCAGTTGTAAAAGGAAAGAATAAAGAAGTTTGTATTTTTGGTAACACTCCATCGTCACAATAATATTTAGTGGCCCCTTGATCTGAAGAAATTTATGAAAAAGAATTCATTAGAATTTCTGTCACTAACAAATATATCAGATAAAAAAAATAGAAAAGACCAATAAACGTTTTTGTTTTTCATATTTGTGCATTCAATGATGATTAAATTGTACTTATAGAAATATGCTCCATTCTTGACTAATATTTTTTTTTTTATAATCAGTGTCTTTTGATTCCTTCAAAAATATACTTAATGAAAAAATTTTTTAATAATCTTAATTTAAAAAAGTGATTATTTGCTAATGAAAGCTTTTTCAATGATTATATTTTCATAGCAAATACGGTTTATGATTTATAACTAGTGACAGACAATGTTTTACATGCAATACTTCCAGTGCTAAAAGCATAGGCAGATCATAAATTTATAGAAAAAAATGCTGCCCTCTGAATTAGTCTTATATTAGATATGTGCCCCGACCATTAGCAATGATATTATTAAATGCTCAGATGAAAAACTGTGGCATTTAGAAATAAAACAACAATTTTAAATGACTTACCTTGTAAGCTAAGTTTAAGCAGTCAAGTATTTCATCACCTAGAAAATAAAAGCAAAAGCTATTAAGAATACCTGAAGAGTCAAAAAAAATTAATTGTTGGAATTAATAGGAAATCTTTAAAAAAATTCTCAGTGAACTTTTTTTTCCTTAAAAACATTAGTTTTTTTGTGTAATTAAACAACTAAACTGAAATTATAATGATGTTGATGCTATTTTCTCATGAAAATTTAAAGTTAAAAATTCTCAAAGATAAGAATAAATATTCAAAATGTTTTCTAAAAACAAACGTTTACAATAAGCTATTCAATACTCACCATCACCAACTAAAAGTGAGTTTGGTTTCTGGACAACTTCAAAACTGAGATTATCTGTACATTTGTCCATGTGACAAATAGAAGACTTAAGAGCTTTTTTCAACATGCCATTCAGAAACATTGGATTCAGAACTTCATTTGGATGAGGATTGGTCGATAACTGAAAAATAAATGTCTATTTTCAAATCTCATCAACTATTTTTTTTTGTTGTCTTTAAAACAAATTAATTACAAATTCTGGCCAATATTTTCCCTTTACTTTCAATTTAAAATATTTTAAGGTTATAAAAGTTATAAGGAACCTAGTAAAAAAATATATATATTATGAAAAAAGTGTAGCACAAGAAAAAAAAATATATGCATTTGGTTTGGTAGATGTATCTATCAATTTAAAAAGATTTAAAAATTTTTTATAACCTTAAAAATAAGTAAGCAAACTTACTTTTTGAAAAAGTAAATCTGTAAGATTTTGAGCAAAATCTCCATCTCCCATGATAAGATAATTCCAGAAGGCATTAAAGTGTTCATCAAGAGAGAGTTCCACAAGAAAATAATCCAAAGCACATTTATTTACCAACTCAATCCTGTTTTAAAAAAATGTGAATATATTTTGATAAAATGTCATTTATAAACAGAAAAAAAAAATATTAATTTATATTTGAAAAAATTATTGAAATAATATTTAAACAAAAATTAAGAATTGAAAGTTGATAAAATTTAAAAATCTATCCTTGTGATCATAATTTGTGTAGTACAAGAATAACGGAAAAAAAAACATTTTGTGTAGAATCGGAAAAACAATACAGGAATATGAATGTATATTTGAATTAATGTAACACTTTCTAATTTTCACCTCTTTTTTTAGGAGATTTACTTTATTAACTACTTTTGCTAGTTTTTCTTTTTATATAATTCAATTCTATAACTATAAAAACGTTTTTTACGATTAGATTTATACAATTACAGGATAGTACATCTCAAAACTAGATTTTAATGTGTCCAGATTTGTAAATTCAAATATTAGGTTAACTTTCTGTTTATAATCAGGGAGCTAAAAGAAAATAGGATGCAACCAACATCTATTAAAAAACTGATCAGTAAATAGTGTTTGATTAATAAGAAAAATACTAAAGATAGTAAACTAAATGTCTATAATGCCTATTTTCTAACTACTATAGTTTAGAAGAGAAGAGGTTTTGAAAATTATATGTAGAGCTCCACAATCACAATAAATTATGCATTTAACAAAAATCAATGATATTTAATCAAAATCAAGATACATTTACTTATAAAGTATTTCATAGAAAGTCTTACTGTGGAGTGAGAGGAGTTAGAATTGACTGTTGGATGAGAACTTGGAGTGGAGTGTGTTCATAAGTTTCCCATTCCCTAATTGAAGATTTTGATAGAATTTCTGATTGGCCATAAACCATGTAAGACAAATCTCGACCAACTTTAACCAAACGGTTCCCTTCTGTAAATAAATAAAACATAACAAATGTTTCAATGTTTGAATTATATTTCAACCTTTACAAGCATTTAATCTAAAAAGTTGAAATATTTTTGTAAATTAAAAGATGATTCCATTAACCAATAAACTTGTGCATTTCATTTTGTCAGCTTTTATGAAATGCTTTCTTAAAATATCAAACCAAAAGTGATTATAACTTTGGTAAGAAGTTCTTAGAACAATAAAAAAAATAGTTTGGATCATATTATTCTATTTTTTTGTTTTGCACATACTATTTGTTTATGTTATTTGGATAAAACAAAGATTTGATATTATATTTACTTGTTGAGCACCAACCCAAGTTTGGCACAAGGCCATTTTACGTGCTCTTACCCGGGCTTTTTACATTCGGTGTTACCCTTC
>JAUZSX010190722.1:0-16313 GCA_034780655.1 Idiosepius hallami
AATCAGGCTTGTTTACGAGATGAATTGCTGCCCAAATACACATATTTCATATATATATATATATATATATATATATATATATATTAGATAATGAATAACACAGAGTCTGTGGTCCTTATATATATATGTGTGTGTCAAGGGAAACTTATGCAAAAGA
The DNA here is from genome assembly GCA_034780655.1 of Idiosepius hallami. Lineage (NCBI taxonomy): Eukaryota > Metazoa > Mollusca > Cephalopoda > Idiosepiidae > Idiosepius > Idiosepius hallami. Next base: position 158 of record JAUZSX010190722.1, read on the forward strand.
AAAAAGCTTTGAAAATTATGTAAATAGAACAATCCATATTATTGAAAGAGCAGATTATTTAAATTGCTATTTGTTTTTATTTTTAAAAATGAATTTCATGTAATTATTTTCTATTTTTTCTAATTAAAAATGTTTACAATTAAGCAAGAAAGAAATAAAATGCATAAAAATAGAAGAACTGCGTAGAAAAAAATAACATAAAGAAAGAAATTGCTGTGTGTTATCGATTTAGTGGATGGGTAAGATTTTTTTTTTATAAAGATTCAGTTCTTCATTGCACAGAAAAGCATTAATTCAGTGATTTACATCTAGAGAATGGTTCCAGTCTCTACTTTGAAAACAAGACTTTTTTTAATAGCTGACATCAGACAATTGTTGCCTGTTTTTAATTCATTAAGAGAAAGCATGGAATAGGTATTTTGAAACCAGATTAAGTGCAAAAACATTTGTTATTTGAGATGATTATAAATCTTAATGTCTTTTAATGTCATTTGAAACTGTTACAAGTATCACTATTCTATTTATAGTTTGAGAGTTATCCACATTTGTATTGGTTTTGGATCAGGTGTCAAACTAAAAATTGAAATGATAAAAAAACCTTACAACTATTTTCATTTGTAATTCATTCATGTTCATTGTTTCCTTATCTATTGGAATTACAATATTCACTGATTTCCCTTTCTTTGATGGCCAATATTTTGGTTATGTAGAGAAAAAAATAACCAGGACTAATGAAATCTTTTGTTTAGATATTTATCTTCTATATTTTGAACAAATTTTTATAAGTTATTTAAACACCTGTATTTGATCTATAAAGAGAAACTCTTATTTTGCATTTATGTCTGAATGTTGCTATTTCTGGGCAGCAAGGTGGAGCATTGGTAAAAGCTCAGACTAGCTCATATTAAATGAGTTCAAATTCCAATCAAAGCCATTGCATCTACCTTTAGCTGCCCTGAGCAGCCAGGTGTCATTAACTCAGGAGAGTATCTCGTCTAAGTGATGGGCAACATTGGTTTCAAAAGCCCCAAAGAGTTCCTCCAGGTTGGGAGTTGAGAAAAAAATAATTATGAGGATAGTAATCTTGTACTTGTAAAGCAATAGTGTCTCATGTCTGAAATATTAGCATTTATTTCATTCAATACTAGATTGTTTCAAGTGTATCATATTAAAACAAATTAAAATTACACTGAAATAATTTTTATTTTAAGAAGAGATTTTTTTATAAATAACTTTTTTTTTTATTGTATATTATTATTGTTAGTGAAAATTTATTGTTAGATATTTGAATAAAACTATGTACTGGTCGTCTAAAAGATAGAATCATTTCCTATAAATATGTTAGAATTTATGGTAATTAATAATTATTTTTGTTAATTTTTTTTTGGTTAATTAAAAGAAAAACTTAAATGGTATATTTTAATATCATGATTGAAAATGCTAGATCAATCCAGAAAACACCTTTCTCAGCTACTTTTGAAACTTTTTCTTGTAAATGAAAAACAAGTGTAGAAAATTTTGTTTTTCTAAAAATAAACTTTAGAGAAGACATATTCAGATTGTTTCAGACATCTTCTGTTAGAATGAAAGAAATTAAGTGTGCCAGTAACCAAATTCAACCATATTGATTGAGTCACTAGTAGATGGAATATTTATAGAAAGAAAAGAAATGTTAGTCAGAATGGATTCGCTAGTCGTTCATTTTCGATTTTTAAAGAAAATTTTCTTTTTTTTTTCTAAGCCAAGGTCTCATAAATCATAAAACTACTTGCAATTCCTTATAGACAGTAGAAAAAAACCTCAATAGCAGTAATTTGGCAAAGTAACATTTATAAAAACTAAATGCAAATGAAAATCTAGTGCATTTCTAAAAGGTTATTTATGATTAATGAATAAGCATAACATAATAAAGATGTTCAACATTATTTGTGCTTCTTATATAAAAAAAAAACAAAAAGTATTGGTATAAATCAATCGGCTTGGCAAGATAGAATATAAATACTGATATCTAAGAACCAATGAATTATGTCATGCTTTCATTTTTGATGCAATTTTTTTTAAAACACACATACACGCAAGGTTTGTTAAATAACTTTTGAGAAAATTTCAGAAGAAATAATATTTATTTTCATAAGCTTACAAAATTTTGTCCCCTTCAAAATAATGACCTCTTGAATCTATCAATTTCTTCATGTATTTATTCCAATCCTAGAAGACTTCTTCAAAGTCCTTATTGGGTAGTCCTTTCAGGTAATTTTCCAATGCCTCTTTTAGCTCCTCTGTTGACTAAAGCCTGAGGCTGTCTTTTATGCATGGGGACAAGAAGAGGTCATGTTGGGCTAGGCCCCAGTCTGCCATCCAGGTGATCACCAGCGGTGACTTGTGGTATAAAAATCTGAGACAAAACCTAGATAAGAACTCTACCAGACAGATGATGTACATGTGTGTATAAATTTTCAAGAAAATTGTTTCAGCCTTTTTGGAGTCCATAGAAAATGAACACACAAACAAACACACACAAAAGTTCTTGGTGTATATTCTTATGTATAAGGTTAGATTTCATTATGATTTTGTCTTGTGAATTATATGCTAGTACAGAGCCAGATCTATCTTCTTTAATTAGAATTTTAAACCTCAATTGTATTTAACTACACAAAAATTGTAAAATATTTTGACTTGTTTCATTCAATATACTTGGGCATTTTGGTAAAATATTTTGAATAGTTTTAAAATGCTTCAGTCTTAGTAATGTGTTGTAATCAAATTGCCATCAATCTCTCCCTCACTATCTCTTCCTCTCTTTTACGTATGCGGAGTGACTATCATATATATATATATATATATTTTGTGAGCACAGCATTAAATCTTGCCTTGCTTTGCAGATTATGAGCATTTGTCACTATTTTCTGTCTGTGCATCTGTATTTTGATAGAAATAAATTCTTTCAACTGTGAATGTGTGGAATATTCCTTCAACTTGAGTACAACCTTGACTGATTGTAACCCTTTTAAGGATGCATCTGTTGAAGTGATTGATTCAATTCAAACTACAGCAGGAAGAAGCCTGGCAAAGATTTTAAGACATTAGTAGTAATCAGAAATTCAAATGGATTTACATTAAAGACATGCAATGCAAAAAATTTCACTCATGTGGATAGTATTTCCTAGTGGAATACACAATGACCTATTTTTCAAAAAAACAAAAAACAAAGATGAGGACAAATATCCGCAATAAAATTAATGCTCAGATTGAGAAGCCTCATCTCTAAATATAGAGAATAATAATAATAAAAAAAAAACAGGATTTTTTTTGTTTTCTAGAAATAACATTATAAGAAATGTATTTTTCTCTATTTCTTTATTGAAAAAATAATGTAAAGGCATTTTTTATGAGTATTCATGGAATTTGAACTTGAGTTGCTCTTTTATAAAAAATTGTCATTGCTGAAAAAAAAAAAGTATTTGCATATGAACATTATCCTTTGTTCCTAATCTACTGTTTACGACTGAAAATGAAAAAAGAAAAACACAAAGATTATTCTAAAAGTAATTAAAAATTTAAAGGTTCCTTTTTTTTTTAAAGTCTTCATTATTTATCATTTTTGACTTAACATAAAGTTAAATCACAAAGTACTTTTGTTATGTTTAAATTTTCCCTCTAGTGGATATTTTTTCATCATAGAAAAAAAAATCAAATCAAAAACTGGAACAACTTGTGAATTGATCAAAATCTTACTTGCTTGTCTGCAGTTATAGCCACAACAATTGCAACAGCAGCTGTAGCAATTACTGGAAATAACGGTTGCAGCATGAAGAAATATTTGAATAATCACAAAAGATTTTCTGAGATAAACTAATGCAATTATGTAAACAACGAGCAAAAAATTCTAAACTGATATGTGAAGCTGTATTTTCTAAAACAATTGAAGATTTCTGTTCTCCCTCCAAAATATCTAATTTTTAATCAGAATTCAAGTAAGACCTGGACAAGGGAGTAACCATTCCTGCATACTTTTGTGGTTACGAAAAATTTAAGAAAAAGTATGAGAAAAAGTTTCTCCAAGTATCAGGAAGAAAATATTCAAGTGTAGAAATCCAGTATCCATAAATACTATCAATGTACTAAATAAATAAGCTTTTCATCTATTTTTATATATCAAAATCATTGGTTTAAAATAATGAAATATAAATTACCTGAAGAGGATTTTAGAATTTCTGCCCATTGTTGTCCATTACATTACAACCACTGTTAACCATACTAGATCAAATGAAAAAGCATAAAAATTGTTAGAATCTTACAAAAGTTCTCTAAGAAAAATATCAAGGCATGGTTACAAAAGACTTGAGCCCTTTTTAGAATTACCTCCTAACCAAACACAGTTTTGTGCTTACCACCAACCGAATTGATTTCTGCTAGAAATATTGGACTAGTTTTCTACAGGTTGTTGCGAAGTCCAATGAAAAAAGTTGTACTTTGAAATATATTCATCTTTTAATTCAGCAAATGTACAAAATTTGACAGTTTTCCAAACAGAAAAAACTTTTAAGAGTCTGGTTTGTCCAACATTATTTATTTAGCAAAGAGTAAAAAATGTCAGTCTCATTGATGAACAAATATATCCATTTAAAGTTTTTGCTATATATATATATATATATATATATATATATAAATGAATACCTATGATAAACATTTTTATAAACATGGACGCAATGTCAATGGTTTGTAGTGATAGTAGACCATTGTTTGTTTTGTTTTGTTTATGACATATCAACCTTTTTAGGTCATTTTATGTTGATAACAATCATTTTTTTATAAACCTTATTTTTGTCAATGCTTACTTATGGGTAACACAATATGCTATAATTAATCCATAGCTGGAGGGAATCTGGGGATTTATGCATTTCCCAAGGTTAGTAGTCCAAATATGAATGTGAATGGAACGACTAGGATTCAAGCTTTTGTGTTACAATTCAGAAGTCTGACTGCTTACCTATTGGCCCTAGTGGACTGCCCCAAAACCATCAGACTAAATATGTATTATATTTATTGTACGACAATATTATGAAAAATTTAGTAATATTGGTATTGTTATCTTTACTGAAAATCATCAAGATAAAAATGGATTTGTTTCTCAATATAATTTCATTTAAGGCTCGAGTATTGGATTTACCAAATAATATAACTGTTTAGGGGATTATACTGAGTGGATTCAATATCTATTTGTTTCTATGATTATGTTATATCAATTGGTTTTTAACAAAAATTGTATTTGATCCCTTTTCCCCCTCTTATTATCGTATCATAATTTAAGATAATTTAATAAAAAAAATCGCTAACTTCTACTTCTAGAAACTAATGATTCATTATTATTATTTTTTAAACATTTTTTTTTTTTTTTACTTTTCTCCAGGGATCGTTTTTGTTGTTAATATTACTATGATCATTTCTTGAGTATTTTCCTATCACTTTCTACCTACTTTCACTTTCCATATTCAATGAACCCTGTTAATGGTTTAAAATATTCACTGCTTTCTTTCAAGGTTAATTTATAACCCCTTCCTCCCTTCACTACATAACACTCTTGTTCTCTTTAAGTGCTTAAAACTGAATAGAAGGGAAAATTGTTCCTTTCATTATTCATTATAAAACTACTACATTTTGTATCACGACCGATATTTTCCTTCATCTCTTTTTGAGGGAGACAATTGAATAAATTACTCGATTGTATATTGCTAAACAATTTACAGATTGAAAGAATGTAGAGTAAAAATCAAATACCATTAAAGATAAAAAAAAAGGTCATGGTATCAACTATGCAAAGTCAAGATGATGTTTTCTATTGTTACTTTTGATGTGCAATCCTTTTTATAGGTACATTAAAGCCTTGTGTATATCCTTATTTATTGTTTTTTTTAGAATTCATAGATATTGTTTTTTATTGCAATTTAATATTTAATCAGAAATCATATCTCCTTTTTTTGGGCAGTGACGGTGGAGCATTGGTAAAAGCTCGGGCTCTGGAATCGTTTGACGCAAGTTGAAATCCCAGTCAAAAACCATTACTTTCACTTTAGCAGCCTGGGGTAGATGGGGCTCGTTAACTCGGGAGAGCAGCTCATCTAGGTGAAGGGTAACACCAAATGTAAAAAGCCCAGGTAGGAGCACATAAAAATGGCCTTGTGCCAAACTTGGATTGGTGCTCACCAAGTAAATAAAATAAAATATCTACTTTTTTTTTAATGAATAAAAGAAATTAGAAAATTTTGGTTTGTTTGAAACTCCTCTTTATGATTCTACTTAAAATATTTTTTTTTGTTAAGTTAAAACTATTTCTTTTGCATAGTATTGTTGAGATATTCATAAACATTTTTTTCAAGGCAGTGATTTTTTCGAATAATTATTTCACTTAATATTTAAAGAGGTATTTAAATAAAATAAAATTAGTATTATATAAAAAATTAAAGTATTTAAATAAAATAAAAGTAAATATTTTGATATTTGTCATAGGTATCAGTAGTTAATATTCATTAAAAAGCGCACACACATTTATTCAAAAGAGGACTGGAGGATTATATTGAAAAGCTTGACCCCACAACTAAGTTTCTTGAAAAAGAAATAAAAAATTGAAATAAAAATATTAAAAAGAAAAATTAAAATTCTTTTCAATGAAACATGTCTGAATAATGATATTGTGCCTAATTATACTAAACATAAAATTAGATTTGTAACTTTAACAACATGAGCTTCTATTTGATGTTGCATAATCTTTGATCTTGATATAATTGTACCATCTTTTAATTATGTTCATATTAAAAGCAGGTATTCTATGTATTAAATCACTGCTTAGTATTGAGTGGTTTCTAGGCAACCTCTTTAATATATATTCATGAAATTATATACTTATTGGTTGAGTGCACAAGAAGATTATGTCATAAATTTATTACATATGAAATAGTTATAAGAATATTATAATAGTATTTGTCTATTCATTCTCTTTCCATCCAACTGAACTTTTTTTTTTCTTAGATTTAACACTATTCCTTACACTTATGTAAAATCAAAATCTTAAAAAAATTTAATGATTTCTATTTTCTTACAAAATTATTCATACTCATATTTGGACACAAGTAGGAGCCAACGATTCATACCTTATTAAATTTGTGTAAAAGTATGTATTCAAGGAAAACTGGTTCAATCTAACTTTGATTGATGTCGGAAAAGATTACTCCTAGCTGTAAAATTTGTACATTGAAAATAACAGCTTGGATGATTCTATCAATTATTTAAATACAAACACTCCAAATTATAGATTTTAACTTTCTAAATCAAAATTTAGTTGGCTTTCGTATAGATAACATTTTTTCATTTTATTTCAGAAAACAAGATCTCCGTGAACTGAAACGGTTACAGAAATCGGAAAACAAGCAATACCAAGCTCTTGTTGTTAAAGCTAATGTTGCCCGTGATATGCAAGAAAAGAAATTTGAGATTGAAATGCAGGTAAATATATTTTTTTCTGTACGTAATCATTGTTTTTGCTTTTATAGAAATTAATGAATAGAGTAAGTTTTTTTTTCTTCATTTATTGACCATTTAGTATATTTATTAATAGCTTGTTTACTTTTTAACTTCTCATTTACAAAAAAATGTAAATGTCTAGATTTAATATTTCATGAAATAGATGTTTTTTAATACTAAAACCTATTTTACCCTTTGAAAATTTTTAAAGAAATGTACTTTTGGTCCCCCAATTTATCGGAGAGGGACCATTGTTTACAGTGATGTCTGTCTGTACATGCGTCTGGACTATTGCCAGATAACTGTCCATTACTTTTTTCTGAAATTTTGCCACAAGTTTTATTTTTATATGTAGCTGTGCATAATAAAAAAAAAATTATTACAAAAATTTTCATTGCGACCCCAGGGGCCTAAAAATGGGTGAAAAACACCCCCAAATCACCAAAAATGACACTTTTTGCACCATGACTTTTGAACCTGAGCCCTCTTAATTGTTACTTGGAACTAATAAACCCATAACTATAAGCAATGAGTTATATCTCATCTTTAATAATCTGTATAATACTAATTATCAAGTTCCACTCTTGAAATTAAAACAAATTTAGCTCTTATTTTGCAACATTAAGAATCAAATTTGATTTTTAAAAAAATTTGGCTCTGAATTTTATTTGAGTTTTTAAATATTTCTGTACTTTTTATTTTTGTTTTTTTACTTTTTTCCCTAACATTTTTTTTAGAAAGCATTTTTTCCCTTTTTTTTCAGACACTCTTGAAGACTTATGAACAAGATTTGGATACCTTAACTCGTCAACAGAAACAACAAGCTGAAAAAGTAGAATTAAACCAAGGATTTGAAACAAAAATGGCAGCTAAAAAGATAAAATTAGAACAGGTAATGTAAATTCTGTTCATTTTTAATTTCAAACATTTTTTATTCTTTTTTTGTACAGAAGAAATTATAAAGTTAGTTGGTTTATTGTTATTTTAACTTAACTTAAACCTTTTACACCTAGTGGTGCGTTGGGCAGCAAATTTATTTCTTGCTGTTTCCATAGCAAACTTGTTTTACGGAAAAGAGTCGCTAGCCCTATGCTCAACCCCCAACGTGGAGGGCCTTTTGTGGGCTTTTGAAATCAGTATTGCCCTTCACCTAGATTAGCTACTCTCCCGAGTTAACGAGCCCCACCTGCTTGAGGCAGATAAAGGTGGATGCAATGGTTTTAACTGGGATTTGAACCCGCGTAATACGATTCCATAGTCTGAGCTTTTAACAATGCTCCACCTCGCTGCCTTTATTGTTATTTTATATTACTTTTATTTACTTGCTACTTCACACTGAAAATGGATAAATTATCCATGATTACTTTGAAACTTTTTTTTTAATTAATTGGAATTATTTCAAGTGTGTAATTATATTAGTAAAGAGCAGTAGCAACAGAAATGATAGCAACAAAGCTTATCTGACCTAATTTAACCTTCTAATGACATCATCTATTTTCTAATTGGTTACAATGTATAATCAAGAAACAAAGAACTGTTATCTTTGGTAATTAGATGACATACAATTTCTGATGTTTCGTTATGACATTTAAACTTTGTAGTGCATCAATTTATCAGGTTTATGTCTTGTCTATTTTCTAATGGCATTTGCATTGAACACATTGGATAAGAAAATGAAAAAAATATTCTTTTTGATATTTTCAAAAGATGTACATTTTAACTAACTTTCAATTAGATATTTTAAATGTAAGTCTTATTACTATATATGCTCCAGAAGTAAAATTGGATAGTCGAATAAAGACTATTTGAAATGATATAATAGGCATTAGAATTTCCTGTTAATTCAATCTTGTAGCAAATTGAATTTATCTTTACTGTAGTAAATTGGAAACAAAATTCAATGTTAGGCTTTGGCATTTGGATGAAAGATATAGAACTTTTACTCTTAATCATTCGAAACTTCTAAAGATCAACTACTCTTGTGATTACTGTTTCATTTTTTTTTTTAATTTTGTAGTTTTCAAACCTGTTGACCAATTTTCTCTTTAAAATCAACATTCAATGCATAAACTTAAAAGCTTTTAGGAAAAAAAATTCAAAATATTCCTTTCTTTTTAAGAAAGGATGGAATTCCAGAACATTTCTTTAAAATTCTGTAGAAAATTATTTAAAAAAAAGTTAAAGCAATAAGAATTCTTTTTTTTTTTTTTTTTTACTGATTTATGTATTTTTAAAAAAATTCCATTCAAACTGGTTGATTAACTTGAATTCATTTTGTTATAAAAATCAATATTTCTGTTTAATCTGAATGGCTTACTGACTAATAACAATTTTTATCATTGATAATTTGCTTCCCAACTAAATCAATTTCACGTTGATCCAATTCCTTTAGGAGGGAAACATTATAATCATTGTAGGACTTTACATGAACAAAGCGACCATTTTTTTTCAGCTATTTTTTAAAGAATTGCTTGATATTTATTGATAAAAAGGATAAAATAATAGAAATTAATTCAAATTTTAGTCAATATATTAAATTTACTTTTATATAATATTTATTTGTCATTTAAAAATTGGGTATTTGTCTTCACATAGATTTATAGCGGAAGACAAAATGTGCATTTAGAGAAAAATTATTGTCTACAATTAACTCAATAAGTATATAGAAATGTTAATCTATTAAAATTAACTATAAGTTCATATTTACAATTCACTAAATTTTTCACATTATTTTCTGGCATTAAATGACCCTAAAGTGTATGATATGCTATAAAGCCCCAAATCAATAAATCATCATATTAAAAAAAAGATAGTAAATTTTTTTTCTGAATAGTAGATAACATTTTGTCTATTTTATTTAGGTAGGTATTTTTTTTTTATTTCATTACATAACAATTTTATGCAAACACATACTGGGTTCAAATCTAAAATATCCATCATTGGAATATTTTTTTCTAATGTAACTGAATAACAAGTTATCAATTTGTTGAAATAGTTAAATCAATATTAAATGAATTTATTTTAAGAATATTTTCAAGTTTGATTTTTTTTAACCCATTGCCTATAAAGTTGTTGACATCTTATTAAATCACTTATGATTAGACTTTTTTTTAAATTATTTGGACCTATTAATGCAGTTTAGCCATGCATGTTTATTTCATTAATTTTCAAACCATTTTCAAGAATATATTTAGATGATTTAGATGAAATCTATTATTCAATATTTAGATAAAAAATATTAAATAAATCTAAAATTTTAAAATATTTTTGGGTTGGTGTTCAACCAAGCAAATATATCTCTGAACACTTAAAACAAGACTTTCATTCTCATTTATCTCAAAAGCCAATCATAAAATAGTAATCTTTTTGTCTTTTTGAATATAGAAATAATTTATTTAGACCAGTTAATTAACAGAAAAAATAAATCCTTAATAAAGATGGGGAATTATATTCCATCAATAAAAAAATTTTTTTTAATTCTGATAGATTACTAAGTCCATAATTAATAATTACTAAAAAATTCTATGATTTCATGAATGTTGATAAACTTTTCTGTTGAGAAACAGCATTATTTCAGAATTTTATATGTATGTATAGCATTCTCTCCGCTGTAACTTTATGCATCTTTTTTTCCATATAAGACTGATAATATATATATATATTATGAAATACAATGACTTTTTCATGATTTGGAAATATGTTTACAGAAAATGAAATTTGTGGAGATAGAGTGACCTATAATGGTTGATAATTACTACTAAAACAGAGCAAGCAAACCAGCAAATTGGCTATTTTATAAGAAATTCCAATAACCCAGAACTGATCCTTTTATAATTGAGTGAAGAATAGTTTGGCTTATTTTCCAATGAAAAATTGTAAAGCTTTACAAGTCCCAAGAACATTTACAGTTGAAAAATCAATAAAATGTGCTGATTGAACAACAGTGACTCATTCAGAGAACCAAGCAGAAGAGGACAGCATTTTTAATTAGTTTCATTTTCTTTCCTTACTTTTTTTCTTAATGATAAGAAGTAAACTAAGTTTCTATTGTTTAAGATTTTAATGATATTTCAGGAATATCTTTGCACTTGGATAATTTCACTATGAATCTAATTTCTTTCCATAAAAAAATAAGATAATTTGTTAAAAATATAGATTTTTATTACAAAATGGAGGTTATGAGCTATTTTTTTAAGAGCAGTTTTATTATACTTAATAGCAAATATGAGTACTTGCTTTTATTAACTAACCAACCAACTAACCACCTACCCATCACCACTACCAATTAACTAAAACACCTATTATTATCATCACCATCATCTTATTCATTGCATGTTTCTAATTTTGCATGATTTTTTTGTGTGTCTATGATTTTCCATTAAAATAGATTTATCATACTTGTTGCTTCCATTTTTGTTTTTCACAAGTTGTACATTCATAGTTCCAAATTTGCTGTACTACTTTTGCAGAAAAAAAAACATTTATTGGTTTGATTTCATCTTTTGGGTGACATTAAAACCCAAACCTTTGTTGAATAAATCTGTTTTGCTTGTTGACCAAGTGTTTCTCTTATGAGAATCATATTGTCTCCAAATTTGAACACTTTCTCTTTCTTTACATTGACTCTTTCTTTTTTTTTTTGTCTCATTTTTTCTTTCCTTCTTTCTAAAATTCTTCTTACTCGTTTAAAATAAATGCCTGGATAAAATCATCTTAGATTTATGGTAAATATCCCAACCTGGGATTGATAATCTCAAAGACTGGTCTTTTGCCAATCTTATCAAAATTCTTTTTGTTTCCTTTTTTTTTTTAGTTCTTCTTCATTATTATTATTGTTATCATTATCATTATCATTATTATTATTATTATTATTATTATTATTATCATTATTATTATCATTATTATTATTGTTATTATTATTATTATTATTATTATTGTTATTATTATTTGATCAATAATAGAAATACACATAAAAGAAAAGAAATTAATTTTGATCCACCCATCTTTTAATCATATCAAAATCAATAAAAGAAAACAAAGATTTTATCAAGGTTCCCAGAAATGAATTAAGTCCGAATCTTTTTCATAGAATCAGAAAAGAATAATGGGATTTTTAGTGCTTTTCATTTTATTGTTTGGTTTTGACCAGGATAAGATTTTAATCATATATGACCAAAGATTTTAGGTTAAATTGAGTACTTTTGCCAAATAATCTTTAATTAGATGCAAGACCAACATTTTTTTTTTAATTGGTTTTATTTTATTTTGTTAGTAAAAACATTGTAAAAGAAATACTTACATTTTAAAAAATAATTCCTCCCCCTTCCTTTTTTAAAAAAATATTTTGGGTTAGTTGATTTTTCACTTGAGTATTTTATGTTGATAAAAACACTTTATGTAATTTATGCACTTTTTTATACATCTGTTTCTGGTATAAAACTTTATGATTTACATGTTTTGAATTATTGTCATGGTCTTGGTTAATCTATTTGCATGGTTTCAGCTACCTTGCTGTTTTTTTTTTGTGAGTTCATACTATTAATTGTTATGAGAAATAAAAAAAACTCAAAAAAACAGAGGATTAAATCACAACAATGCTTAGGAAAAACATAAATTATCAAGAGCAGATATTTTGTCATTATCAAGAGTTTTGACACAGGCTTACTCAGTAACTACAGACTTTTAGCAACCAGTGGCTTTCATGGGAGTCAGAGTGGAAACAAGTCTCCTTAAGAGCTACAGTAAGCTCTGCAATATTCAAAGACTATAGAGCATTTTCTCTTTGTTTTACCGTCTTGTACCTGGTCTTCACAATTGCTTTGAGCTGAGTCCAGACACTGCTTGGTGGTTCTTCCTGAAAGGCAATCTTTACACCTCTTTCAGTCAGAAACTGCAAGCTTCACCTCTTTAAACATGTACACTTCTTCTTATTATTATTATTATCATCATCATCATCAACAACAACAATAATCCTTTGAACCCCAACTTATCAAAATTACCAGTAGTTACTCAGAGCCATTATGTTAGAGGAACATATTAAAGCCAAAATAATGGTGTGTCTTCTTTTGCCTTATGTTGTCAGGGTCAATATATCAGCCTCTTTGGGTCTATAGGATTTATGCCACTTCTATATTATTTGAGATAAATATTTTTCTTATATGGTCTAGAGAAGCAAAATGTTTTGATGATTCGAAATTGTGTTACTTTATGTTGTTTATAAATTAATATTATTCTTTTTTTGTTGTTTTTTAGGATAAAGAATTGAAAATCTTTAAAGAGCAACAAAAACAAGAAATGAAACTTTTAAAACAAGAACATGATTTACTGCCAAAAGGAAGCAAAAAAGAAGCATTTAGAAAACGCAAAGAAGAGAAAGAAATTGAACAATCAGATAAAGTAAGTTTTTTTTTTCTTCCTCAATTATCTTTTCATTTTATTTTATTTTATTTCTAAAAGTTTTTTTTTTTAACAGGTTCTGTTTGAAAATAAATTATTGATTAAATATTTTGCCTTATCTGAAGTGAAAGGAAATGAATGTTTCTGATTTAAGGAAAACCAGATAAAAAAATTGTTTGAATTTACCGAATACTTTTTAAAAGACTTGCCAAATATCTGCCCTAATGGAGCTACTAAATCTTTTTAAGCTCTCTTAACTTCAAACAGTGAATGAAACGTATAAAATTAATCATTTTTTTGTGGCTGATTTTTTAATGGAAAATGAAAACTTTATTTTATAAAACCTTATTGAATTTTGAATTTTGTAAAAAATAAAGCCTAAATCGTAAAGTGTGTACACATTGTACATAATAAAATGCATTAGATTTTAAAATTTTGGAACTATTTTCTCAGAGTTTTTGGACTTTTTAAAAACTGATAACATTTTTTCTAACAATACAATCATTTTAATTTTTCTAGATTTTGTGTAAAATTTTATAACTTTTGAAAAAACTTTTTTCTTTTATTTCAAAAAGAAGAAGAAAAAACTAAAAAAATGTTTGTATTTATCAGATTTAAAAATTATAATGTATTTTTTATCCATTTTTAAGGAAGATTTACATCGTTTTATTCATTGTCCTATTTCTAGAAATAATGACAAAGTTTAAATTTTTAAACCTACTGTTTTGTTTTTCTTTTTAGAAAAATATTTTCAAGCTTTAATTTTTGTATGTCTGATTTTGCAAAAAAAAAAAAGAAAAGGCATTTATGATTAAACTTCTAATTAAAAAAGAATTATTTGAACCCCTTAGTGAACTTCTTATTTATTTTTACAAACTTTTTGAATATTTTAAATAAAAACTATATGTAATAATATTAAAAAGTAAATGATAGATATAGCTTTTTATTAGCTTTGAAATTTTTATAATAATTTTAGTACTTTTATTATATTGTACAAATGTTCAATTTTTGAAAACAAGGTTAAAAGATTAGCCATGTTTGTTGCGTCACTGATAATGGCAATTTGTCAACGTTTAGATGTAATTTGCAGCTGGTAGTCAGCAATCTCTCCAGCTATGGGTTGATTCATGTACATTGTGTTATTAAAAAAACTTCATGTGGACAAAAATAACATTTCTCAAAAATGATTAATCTCGGCATTAAATTAACTAAAAAGATTGACGTGCCGTAAAACTAAAACAAACAATCAAGTAATTTTTTTTGTTTGATTTTAAAACAACTCACTTGCCCTACATTTAATGTTACTGTATTGATTATCAAATGCATTTAAAGTATTAGTTTGCAATTATTGATCAAATCCATATTTATATTCTATTTTCTCTTGTGAAACTTTAACAGTTTCAACCCTATTTTAATGAGGAAAAATCAAAGTAAAAACAATTTATATTTCCAATATTATTAGTGTTATCATTGTATGAATTATATGGTTTAAAAAATTTCATTTAAACAAATTAAAAAAAATTAATGTCATTTATACCTTTAAATCCTTTCTATAAATTCTATGGTCATTAATGTTTTTTTTTCTGTTATCTAAGTTTTTTCTACTTTCTTTAAACTCTCATTTGAATCACTCATCTGTTTCATTTTGGTGTTCACTTTTGGATCTTATGAGTCTCTTGATGTTTACTAATTTTCTATTTTTTTGCATGAAAGCAAAGCAATGCTATTCATCTAAGGCTTTCTGGTAATGTTATTCATGATTTTCCTTTGAAAAGATTGCTGTTTCCTTTTCAATTAAACCCCCTTTGCTTCCTTCTACTCATGTCAGCAATTATATTAAAGCCTTTGGGCAATTCTTATTACATTTGCAAAATCTAATTATGCCATTTGTCATTTAGTATCAACATTATCCAATAATTGTTTGGTTCATCTCACTCTTTGGTAATTTTCCTCTGCCTTTTCTCTCATTTGGATTAGCTTTTCAATTTATGAACTAATTATTCTACTATAAATATTATATTCAGCAGAAAAAGAAAAAGAAAAAAAAAAGAAATAGAAAAGATAATACTTGTTGAGGTTCTTGTCTTAATGGAGGCTATTTTGTTTAAATATTTAATACCTAATTTTTTTGTCTTAACTCTACATATTGACTAAATAAACCTCTGTTTTTATCTATCTATCTATCTATCTATCTATCTATCTATCTATCTATCTATCTATCTATCTATCTATCTATCTATCT
>JAUZSX010190832.1:0-32144 GCA_034780655.1 Idiosepius hallami
TATTCAGAGATCACATGACAGCCTAACCGTTGACATGACTTTAAAGACTCTCTTATTTGATATTGTGAACCCCTTAAGAATAAGGCTACAACAGTAATGATGCGTTATAGAATGAAATTACTTCAGAGATGGTTAGGAGGTAAAAGAAATGTAGAGATCTTTTTTTTTAAAAAATCTTTAATTAACACATTTTTTGGGAAAAACAAAAGAAAACAGATCCAAAAATGAATATTGAATTTTTATTAATGGAAACTAGTTTGATGTTGCATGTCAATCCTTTCTAAAGAACACAAGAAACAACCTTTACAGAAAAAATTATTCCGTGATTTTTTTCAAAGTTTTTTTTTAAAAACCTCTGTGGGATTTGTCTGACTTTGATGATTCTATTCTATTTAGAATTTGTAAACTATTGTCTTCAACTTTATTTTTATGTGCACAACATTACACCTAATATATTTTCTGTCCTTCTTTGGTTGTGCGTTGTCTGTTATCACACAGTGATTCAGTTTATAAGGGTGTTAGGTTAATACAATTCTTAGTGAAAATCATCTGGAAATTAGCTATTCATTTTCATTGATAAATAAAAACAACCCAGAATATTTTCAGAATTTAAACTTTTATCCTCATATTTATTGTTTTATTCACAAAGTTTCAGCTCTTATATCTTCTCGCCTACTTCAAGTTAAACAGGGGGACCTAAAAAACCCTGTACTTTTCTAGTGTATATTGCTAAATATGCACAAGTGGTAAATCTGCAAGACAGAGACCTTGAGCAAGTAAACACTTTGCTATTTTAGTAACCATGGATCAGTGGAACAGACAACAGCTATGGCAGCAGTCAATCTTAACAGAAGATTCCAATAATGTACTCACACTGGAGGACACTGACTACAAGATAAAAATTTTTAAAAATAAAAACTCCAGAATTGTTTCTTAAACAGAAGGTTTTAAGTCTTCAATTGTTATGAATAAAATATTTTTCCATCACTTTTGGTTTTATTGAATTGTTGAAAATTTCCCATTTCTTTTGGTGGTCACCCTGTACTTGAACTTGAAAGTTTTATTGTTAATAGCTAGAACCAAACTAGTACTTTCCTAATAAATAGTAAATAGAGATAATTAACAATGTTTAATTTTATATTTATTTAGAGAATGAAAGGTTAATCCTGGCAGAAAAGTTTCCCAAGTTCAAACAACACCTGAAAACCTTTCATATCATAATGCCGAAAACTTAGAATATAACAATAAAGATGAAAATAAAAGTCCAAAAAATTTAAATAATGATAATAACAAAAACTCATGTCATAAATTCAGACAATCATTAACCGAGAGTCTGTAAGTTGACTAGACACTCATACTTTGTCATAGTTATTAAAATGGAAAAAAAAACAGCATTTTAGATTAAATAAAGTGTTTAGTTAAAATTTCTGTGAAAAGCTCTTGATTTTAATGATGTCACATGTTGACAATGTTAAAAAATAAAGAATAAGAAATAACTAAATGGCACTAATGATCAA
Source organism: Idiosepius hallami (assembly GCA_034780655.1). Taxonomy (NCBI): domain Eukaryota; kingdom Metazoa; phylum Mollusca; class Cephalopoda; family Idiosepiidae; genus Idiosepius; species Idiosepius hallami. The sequence goes on from JAUZSX010190832.1 coordinate 1,518, forward strand.
GTCTTATCTCAGAAATTTGGATCAATAATTCAAAAGTTTTAGGTTTCATAGCAAATAATTTATATTTCAGAAAACAAATACTCATAATAAAACTGTGTAGTAAAAACAATTGTTTAAATTTATACTCTTTTATTACACACACAGTTTATTCATTTTTAATATTTTATTTTATCACATTTCTATTATTATTGTAATTGTATGAGCAAAAAACTAACCAGGATAGTCTGCGTGCAAGTCAAGTGAAGGAATTTTTTTCTAGTGTCAATCAAGTTAGTTTCGCTTGTGTTTTTGCCATTGGATTAATGAGTCTCTTAAGGAGACATGAACAGAAAAGTGAAGACGATGCTGATGAGGCGATGGCATTATGAAAAATGTAGGAAAAAAAGACAAAACAAACTTTACAATAGTTTTAAAATTTTCAACTTTTTATTTGTAAACTTTAACATTTAATTGAAAAGCCAGAACTTAATGTATAAATGTTTGCTAATAAAAAACCTTAGGCTCCATATAAATTAACATCTGATTCAACATGATAAATTGAACGTACAATGTGTGCATATATATATATATATATATATATATATATACAATAGATAAGCATAGACACAGAGTCAATGGCCTTCAGTTTGTTTTGCTCATCTGCGCAGTCATAGAACTGAATTATTAAGTACTTTTCTTTATAATTTCTGTTACTTAAGTCTATTTTTACTTATAGTTAATATGCTTGTTTATCAGTACCTGGAGGCTGTAATGTTCCAGCTGAGTAAAAATGTATAAAAAATAATTTAAACAAAAAGATAAAAGTAATCCAAGTTGATTATTTGCAGTAAGTGATTAAGGCGAGTGATTAAAAGAATAGGAATAGTTCAGTCAGAATATATTTCAATATATTATTTCAAATCCAGTAAAAGGTCTACTAGCATTTAGTTGTTTTCAATCAACAGAAAATAAATACTTGGAAGAGAAAACAAAATTCAAATGATAAAGAAAATACAAATTCTACCATCTGACTGGTTAATTACTGATACCCTTGACTATGAATGTAACCATTCAAATAAAAACAAATATGCCTTTAGTTATTAACCAAAAATATTTCAACATGCTTATGAAGTAGTTTATTGACAAATAGCTTACTAAGGAATCAACGATTACCGCCAGCTGTTTTATCTCTAGATGGAGCGACACACTATGATGATGAGCTAGATATTATTTTTTGACATAACTAGATATGATAAAATTATTAATTGGATTCTAATAACCAATGTATTCAGAGATACTACTAACCTTTTCTATTGTTACAATATTAAAAAAAATAGAACCTTCTATTAGCATATAGTTGTTTTCAATCAACAGAAAAAAAGGTATTAGTGTATTTTCGTACACATGGGTGTTCATATGCAATTTAAACTAACTATCACTAAATATGGCACCCATGGGTGTTAAAATTCAGTATTACAAAAAAAAAATACTTGGGAAAGAAAACAAAATTCAAATAATAAAGAAAATACAAATTCTCCCATCTGACTGGTTAATTACTCATAACCTTGACTATGAATGTAACCATTCAAATAAAAACAAATATGCCTTTAGTTATTAACCAAAAATATTTTACTGCTATCTTTTTTTCAACTGTTGAGATATAAAGTGCATTTCTATTAACAATTGCTTTTCTTTAAATTAAAAGAAGATGAATAGCCTGGAGAGGTGGTCAAATAGGATAGCTGTTCTTATTTGACAATGCTTGGTAAGTGGCATAAAAACTGAAACAATTTCATCTTTTATAATGAAATATTTGCACTTGAACAAAATGATCGAATAATTAGTCTTTAAAGTCTTTTGTTCATCTTTTCTTCAGGGAAAAAAAAAAAGAATTCAAAAGACGAAAAATAATGAATGGGAAAAGTGAATAAAAAAAAATTGAAATTTATTGATAGGAACTCAAAACATTTGTTTTTCAATACAAAAGTCATATTTTTTCATGGAAATAAAGGAAATATAAGTATGTGTGTCTTTAAGAAAATAAATTCAATGTCTGCCTCTGAATTTTAAACTTCACCACACAAACATATGCTTACACTCTTGGGCAGCGACGGTGGAGCATTGGTAAAAGCTCGGGCTCTGGAATCAAGTTCTAATCCCAGTCAAAACCATTACTTTCACTTTAGCAGCCTTGGGCAGATGGGGCTCGTTAACTCGGGAGAGCAGCTCATCTAGGTGAAGAGTAACACTGAGTGTAAAAAGCCCGGGTAAGAGCACATAAAAATGGGCTTGTGCCAATCTTGGATCAGTGCTCACCAAGTAAATATAATATGCTTACACTCTTGATTAAATTAGTGTCTTTAAGAAGAATGATCCAGATGTTAAATTCAAGGTTGAAAAAAAACCTCTTTTAATAGGAATAGATTTATTAAGGAAAAAAGTTCTCTATCAGAGTTTCACCATGTGGATCATCAGAAGAACATTGTTTAATTCAGAACTTGGAATTAATAAAATTCCACAAGAAAGGGATGAAAGTGGTTATTGTGGACTGCTGTATTACAGCAAACACAGGAACATCTATCAGCTGTTTGGTCCTTATTAGGACTCATCAGCAGTGCACACCCAAAATCCAACTCGGAATTGAACCGATGACTTGCAGCTAAGAATGTGATCATTTTACCACCTGGCCATTTATTTATTTATTTAAACTTTTATATCAATAAACCAGTTTAACTTTTATTTCATAGTTTTGAAGGTCCCTGTGGATCCTTTCGGGAAGACGCCTGTGCATGATGCCTTTTAACATGGGGAGACTGATGCACCTGCAGCCACCACACGGCCCCTTTGCAGAGGAGGACCTGGTTCCAATGGCATGGAGAGAACCACAACAACTGTAGGCCATCCTCTGTTGCAGCCTTCAACCGGCTTCAGTGCCATTGGACATCATCCGCCACATCCGCTGTTGAGGTTTTGCACTATTTAACCCATAGTTGGAGGGAAGATTGGGCTTCATACATTTCCCAAGGGTATTAGTCAACATGTTAACGTAGATGGAACAACTTGGATTTGAATCCGCGTAGTACGGTTCCGAAATCCGATTGTCTATCCACTGGGCCATGTCAACTGCATATATATATATATATATATATATATATATATAGATATATATATATATATTTGTATTTATTACAGTGTGGGATTACTAGGGTTATGGTTAGGTCAAACGCCTTTATTTCTTGATAGCAGAATTTTATGAGGAAAGTGTAAAGATCTTCATTTTCTTCTATGGAAGGAAGCAATCAAAAGAAGGACGTATAGGCAAACTAAAGGAATATGTATTTATGGTATTATTGAAAAATCCTATTAGTAAGCCCTGTGGGAAAGACTAATCAAATCTGGGACTGAGTGAACAGAAAAAGCAATGGAAATGGTTTCCGATGGAAGAAGTTAAGTTGAAAGACAGTTTCACTACAACTCCCTAATCCTAATAAAATCATAATGTTACAGAGCAAACAAAGATGACCACAGTAAGAGAGAGAGAGAAGGGAAATAAAAACAGATTTAAAGAAGAGGTCCCTTTGTGTCTGTTATTCATTAACTTAGTTGTTTTCTGATCCTAAGCCCAAGAAGGGAAGAATAAGCATTATTTTCCTCCGGAGTAAGGCTTCTCGGTGTTATATAGGAAGTCTCAAAAGAGAAAAGATGAAACTAGAAGAAAAAAGAGAATGAAAAAAGGGGGAAAAGGCTCAAGTCTCTATAACACACTAGAATCATGATAAGAAAAACTGAACATTTCCAGAAGACATTTTCTATTTCAGTAGCGTGTACATATATGTATATAAGAAGTATATATGTGAGAAGAGTTGATAAAAGAAATGGAATACCTGTTAAATTCAATAAATATACATTTCAGTGAGCTTTGAAGTTTTGCAATAACTTTTCTCATGTTGGATATTTTGTCCAGCTCATCAAATTCTATTAACATCTTTGGTGGGTAACTTCTTCAAAATCCAAGAGGTTCAAGCAATATTAGAAACTGAAGCTTTAATTCTGAGAAAAAACAAAACTTTGTAAAACCTACTTGGTAATGGCAATCACTAAGCCTCATCTAAAGATTTCTGAAAAACAATTGTATATTATAGTTCTGATTTTCAATTTTACAATTATTTTTGAAAAATTAAAAAAATAACTAACAGTAGAAAATTTAAATAAATAACATGACAAATTGTTTATTCTATGGTTTTGAAATTATTTGTTTTATTTTAATACTTTGAATCAAGTAACACTGGGTTCATATGCAACAAAAATACTATATAAAAATACTATACTAAAAATAAAAACCACATCACTATGCTTCATAAGAAAAATCAAATTTATTCAGAATTAACAATTCATAAACTTTTAAGATGACAAATCTTGTTTACATAAAACTTTTTAAAAATACAAAGAAAAGATGAATTTGTCTTCCTCCATCTTTTAGAAAAATGCAAATAAAGAAAACAAAATAGGAAAGAAATAAAAACTTGATTTAATTTTATCAAGTTTGGTAATAATTTAGGCAGTGTATGTTTTACTCAATTTACTTTCTTTGGGAAAATTGTCCTCACCTGGTTCATCATATTTTGGGTAGGTTAATAACACTTTATTATATATATTCAATTCAAATAATCTGTAGGCAAGGCTATAATGACCCTCAGGTAAAATAAAGCACATGCTTAGAATATAAAAAAAATTAGAAAAAAATTAACAAAAAAAAGCTATAGATTAAATAAGAAAAAATACTATCCTTTTAGTTATATAGAGATCTCTCACCAATTACTGAATGTATGCACACCTAGCAACCAGTGGTTTTTACTGTAAGAAAAATTAGTGACAAAAAGTCTACTATGGCACTATAGCATATACCTGGCTATTCTAAGATTTTAATTTATTTTGTAACAACTATTATATTTTATTATTTCAACATTTTTCAAAAATATTACTAAAGTAAAATCACCCAGGGCTTGAGTTGAGTTTGACATGAATTTTTGTAAATTTATTCATTTGTACAAATGTGATATATGAAATCTGATATAAAAATAACTTTATAATTTAAAACATTTTTCATAATCAGGCATAAAAGGTACAAAACTTTTCTATTCATGAAAAAAAGGTTTATTCTCATCTTCCATAGTTGTTGTTTCACCAGGCTTTGACCAAATTATCCTCTGGCCTTTTTCAGCAGATGAGGACAACAGTTCACAAATAAAGATTAAGAAGCTTCATCCCAAAGAATTCCCAAATAAATACAATCTCATTAAAAATGAGTTAATATCAGGGATACCCACTAATTATTCAGTATTGAGATTATTTTTTTGTTATTTTCTTCATATGTTAATATTTCATTTTGAAAACATAGACAGTAATTAAATATATCATATTTTGTATCCTGAAGGTGATATATATATATATATATATATATATATATATATATATATATAGAGAGAGAGAGAGAGAGAGAGAGAGAGAGAGAGAGAGAGAGGGGGGGAAATTGTGCAAGTAAATACCATAAAAAATAATATTTAAATTTTGAAACATAAACTGACAATATTTTCCCATTTTTTTTCAAATATTTGTGAAAGAGATAGAGGAAAAGAAACAAAGAGATAGAGATAGAGAGCCCTTTTTTTAGTAAACAGTGCAGTGTTCTACCATTTTTCTTACAGCCAACCTTTACTCTTTATCTTTTGAGGAATGTAGACTCTTGTGAGGAAGACATTTGAGAAACCATTTAAACTCTGTATTTCAGTCTTCAGCTGTTGATCCAAAAATATTTCTATCTAATAATGGAAGCAAGCAAATAATATTAAAAAGGAAAAGTGAAAAACATAGAGAAAAAGAAAAGAGAAAAATAAAATAACATCATTTTTAAAAATGTCATTTTTCATAAAATTCTTGTAAAGAAGTAGGAAAAAATGATTTGATTTTAAAAAATGCCTCAAGTTGAAGCTTTCGATTAAATGGAGTAATTGAAAAAGAATTACAAAAATCATTTACAAATCAAGTATTTTCAAGATTTTTCTATCTTTGTTTTTTCATTTTTTATGAATATATTTATTCATTAAAAAAAAAAAAAATAATGTCAATAAATAGCCAGAATCTATTTAAAAGTAACTTTAAATATGGGAAGAGAGGTTGGTAGCTTGGCTTGGTTTGTTTTATGGGATATCAAAATCAATCAGTCAGTTAAGGCCATTAAAATTCTAAAATAATGATTGTCAAACAGAATTTTACAAGCAAAAATTGGAAAATTATAACCAAATTAGAAGTCAATTTTGAATTAATGCGTTTAATACACTTTGACCAATGAGTTGTTTATAACATAAAACTAATGATGGTGATTGTATATATATAAGGTATCCTTTAAACAGTTTAAAATATCATAACAAAAACACACAAGCAAATATATGGAAATTGTTATAAGAAATAAATATCAAAGATTTATATTGATATAATTATTTATTGTGATATTCAAAACACTTTTTTATGATAAATGTTATTTATAAAAAGTATATCAAGACAATCTTTGGTATTGTGTCCTGTTTAATCGTTGCGATGGCATCAGGGATTTTTGGGGTTTTGCTCATTGATGTCCTATAAAATACTTTTAATAGAATCAATACAGAAAGCTGAACAATGGTAAATTAGCTGAGCCAAGGTATATCTGTTACTTCTTGTTCGTTTTTGTCTTACAGCATATAAACCTTTTTAGGTCATTTAATACCAAGAACAATCATTTTTTCATAAGTGTCCTTTTTTCCACATAGTTTTCTGAATAACACAATGTTTAATATTTAACCACAGCTGAAAGTAAAGTGGGGATTCAGACATTTCCCAAGGGTGTTAGTCCCATTGTATACACAAATGGAACAATGGGATTTAAAATAGTGAATTACAATTCCTACATCTGATTGCCTACCCACTCTATCCCTACTAGTTTTTGATTGGACAACAAATATAAAAACATGCAAAAGTGATATAATAATGAGGAAATAAGTCAGTAAAAGAAATAATTTATATATGTATGTATAAAATAAAATTAGTAAAAAAAGAGGATTTAACAGCAGATAGACTGATTGTTAAGAAAGTATTAAAACAATAATAATGGAAGTTTACTTGTGGTAGTGGGTAGGCAGTCAGTCTTTGGAATTGTAATACACAAGTTTAAATCCTAGTTGTTCCATTTAAATTCATAATTGGAGTAATATCCTTGAGAAATGTATCAATTCCCACTTTCCTTTAGGATTAAATAGTACATATCGCATTATTTAGAATTAAAAAAAATATGTTTATTAAAAAATAAATGTTTTCTGCATTAGATGGCTTATAGGTTGATATGTCACAAAACAAAAGAAACAAATAATAGTTATTAAAATAGTAGGATTGATATCTTTCCATGAACAAACTTAAGTCAAACAGACATAGCACTCAGTTGTAGTGAATTTGATCATTTCTAAGTGTTTGTGACTAGTACCATTAATATGGAAATATGGTAATTTAGACATGTACATCAATTAGTACAGAGTAAAGAGTTTAATTATTACCCAGTGCCCTTTGCTGATTACTCTGGTTTTAAACATAGTAATTTGCTCTTGTATAGTGATTATGAATTAGTAGCAAGTTTGATGCTCACCATGGTCTCTCATTTGTGTCTTTTGTTACAAGCCAAATTAAAGTAAGCTAATCTAAATAGTAATATGTAATATGAGAATTGTGAAGAAAGCAAAGCAAAAAAAAAATGAATCTTTTTGCCTCAATATATCATTTTGATTTCATTTTTGGTAGGCAAAAATCATTCAGTCTATCTCTTACCTCCCTCCCTCCCTCCCGCTCTCTTCCATTCTCTTAATGTCAAATTGACTGGATAACCATAGCTGTTCACTATTATTCATTCAGCTCAACTTGGTAAATAGTTCACTTGTGAATGATATTACAAGTTGTTAGATGACTTTGAGCCAGAATTATCTGCACCTCTTGTTTCTTTTCAAATAAATACAGAAGAAGAGCAAAAAAGAAAAGAGCAGAAGAGGAGGAAAAAGAGAAGAAGAGGAGGAAAAAGAGAAGAAGAAAGAGAAGGAAAGGAAAAAAAAAAGAAAACAAAAGAAGCAGGGCAGATGGAATGTTTGACACTTCTGGTCTATCAAAGTGCAGTGTTGCATACCTCAGTCAAGAGAATAAATAAATGAACAAGAATATTAACAACAACCACTGGAAATATATTAATATAGAGTGTCCCTAAAATCTGGACACATAGCAAATCTAAGAAGTAAGATTTTAAAAGTGCTTGGGTGACATACACACTATACAATTCATATGAACCTAAATAAATAAGAATATTTTTTTTTAGATTAGTCAAGAAATAGTTTCTGTAATATTCAGGTGTGCATCAAAATTGAATGAGATTTGAATGCTTAATTACCATAATTTTATTTAAAAAATAAAATAGCTAAGAAACAATTTCACTAATATAAAGGCTAATAGAAAAGTCTGGACATAACAATTTCAATGATTGTAATTGTTTTTGATTAACAATACTAATTTAGAATTTTCAACTGAACCAATTTCCTTGTTCTTCAGAATTTAGACTCACTTGTTTTTTTTCTGGCTACATTGATAATGATTTAAGATATAAAAATGTATTTAATTGAACAAATCCAAAATAAATTTGCTAAAGTTGACAGACATGTTGGCTCATTGGTTCATGGCAAATAATAAATTTGGTTAAATACATAAGTTGAGATTTATAAATCATAGAAATTATATAAAATGTCTATTTCTAATATTCAAATTGAATAAAATATCATTGAAAATTATATTTCTTTTAAATGTATAGAACTGATTTTTATATAATACTTTTGAAATACTGAGTCTGCCTCAAGTAATACTTGATGACTGGAACATTCTTTTTAAAAATCATATTGAACTTGAAAATATTTATATAATATCCGAGAATGGAAAAAGGGCTTAATAAATTGTAATTTATAAAATAGAAAAATAATAAAAGTTCAAATAATCAAAATAATTATTATTAATATTTTTAATTTTAATGTTGTAAAAACATTTAATTTCTATAAAATTTTCTAATTTTTTTTTCATGCATGGAAACTTTTGTAATATTAATATATTGAATTGATTAAAATGTTGCTGAAATTTTAATTTTAGAAAAAAGATAATTTTACTTATGTGTTCAGACTTCTGGGACACTTTATGGTTTACTTGCAGATTATATTAATAGTTGTTAGCTAATATTGAGCCTGATTTATCCACAGCTTTTGTTTCCTTTCAATTGATTCCAAATGGATGAAGAGGAAGAGTATAAGGAAGAAGGAAAAGATACAAGAGTGTAAGGAAAACGATCCTTGTTTAAAGCTTGTGTCTACCTTAGTGCACTTTTACACAGTTTAGCCGAGAGAACAAATGCATGGGAGAAAAAACATTGCCAACAAACTGTTGAACCGTGTTAATATACAAGTGCGTTTTAACGGAGTGAAAGAAAGAATAATAACCATCACATAAAAAGACAGGATATTATGGAGAAAGAAAGCATTGTATATATAAATCTTAAAAATGCAGCATATAAAGTTTTTATTACTAATAGTATTAGTTAAAGTATCAACTGTGTCTGATGTGGATTTTTCCATTGAAAAAAGAAGCTTAAGAAAATTTAAATAAATTTCAGCAAATACTACAATATTTATTGAGAGAGAGAGAGAGAGAGAGAGAGAGAGAGAGAGAGAGAGAGAGAAGGAGATGGAGAGGCATAAAAATAAGAATGAGATTATGTAATGGAAAGACTGAAAAAAGAAGAGAAAAAGAATGTGTGAGGAAGTCAGAGAGAAAGGGGTTGAAAAATAGGAAGTTAAAGGATGTGGAAAAAAAAAGAGACTTTGTGAAAGAGAGCAAAAAAGAGAAGGTGAGAGAAGGGAACTTTTCAAAGAGAGACATGAAATGAAAAGAGACAGACAGAATAAAAAAGAAAGAAAAAAAGGTAAGGAAATAAAGACGAAGCAAAAGGAATTTAAAATGAAAAATAAAAGAATAATTTTTATTGTTAATGACAAATAAAAATATGTGAATTGTTAAATAAATCTAAACATTTTTCTAATAGCCTTTTAACAACATCAACTTTTGTCCTCATTTTGCTCCTCCATAATACTTAGTTTAAGACCCAGGTACATGAAATTGTAAGCTAAATTAATTATCTAATCTATTGTAGTACATTATTCATATTCTTCTCACTTCATAAATTGAAATTAGTGAAATGATTTAAGAAATACAAAATTTCTTTAGATATTTACTGATTAAAATCAGGGAGAAACTGGAGGGATTAAAGTTGAGGAAAAAAATTCATTCTTTTCTATTTTCTTTGTGAGATAAATCTTAAAAAATATTAAAGTTGTCAATCATATTAAAGAACCATGTTAGGGTCGAAATGTCAGTGTCTTTTTTTGCCTTTGGTTATTAAGGCCGATATATCAGCCCCTCAGGGTTGAAAGGAATAAAATATTTATTTTCATTGAACTGTTAATACAGTATTATTATGCACATAGAAAATAAACTACCACATTATAAACTCATTTTGGTTATAAAATTAAAGATTTTTTTGTTGAGTTTTTACTATTTTTTTTTCTATTTTTAACCACTCAAAATGCTGCCCTCTGGCATGTGCTGCCCTTAGTGGACCGCCCCCCACACCACTCTCTTCCTACACCCCTGAGAGTAAACTAGATGAAACACTGTCAAGATAAAAAAGATGAATGAGGACAACAGTTCAAAAACTCGATTCATAGACAATGAATAAATAAAATTAAATATGCAGGCAATGTAGGGGATTTCCTCTTTTTGTTCAAACATAAGTTTGCTTAATTAGGTTATGTGAATTTTACAATAAATAAAAACTATGATTATTAGAAATTTTTCTATACTCACTGATTTATTTAATTTAATGTTAATGATTAAGTCTAAAAAAACTCATTTAGTAGTAGAAATAAATTCACTTTAAATTCTGTTCAATTGAATGGAATTATATGAAATTAGATGATAATGTCTTTATTATTTGATTAGTTGAACATCTTTTAGCTTGAGGCATTTACAATTAATCAAAATGCCATTCGATCAAAATGAATTTTTAACATTTTTTTTTATTGACATAAAAAAAATCAAAAATTTAGCAACATCAAATAAATTCCTCTTTTTTAGTTTGGGCTATGCAAATGTAGACTCTAATCACTAAAAAATAATTTGATTAATTGATTTTTATCACATATCAGCCAATATGGACCATTTAATGCAAAAAAAACTTCCTTTTTTTTTTTTTAAACTACCAGTTGTGATTAAATTTTTTTTGTGGGACTTTTAAGATTAGGCTTTCTAATACCGTTACGGTTTTTTTTTATTATTATTTTCTGTATAACATTTGTTGCATGTGCTTTCTGCCCTTCCTAGGACCTTTCTTGTATAAATTCACAGAATTTACATGTTGAAGTTAGGAAACCTCATAAAACTTGAAAAGAAATCTTTTAATAATAAATAAAAAAACATGCATAGAAAGATGATAAAATGTATGAAAACAAAAAGATGGAATCAATTAAATTAGTAATAAATTAATATCTGAATTACTGTGAGTAATGACACAAATCCTATAAAGTCTATGGATTATATTATCCAAGTGTTCATTTTTTTTTTATTTCCTAATCTAAACAATTTCTAGAATTGTGCAATATAAATGGAGTTATAGTGAAAGTGATACAATGTGATGAAGGTTTTACAGTGAAATCTCTTTTTCTTCTAGTCGAATGGACACCTTATATTTAAACCGGTGAGTAGCTCTCGCTTAATGTGCAGTATAATAAGTTCCATATGGAGAAAACATTTTTATTAAAGACATATTTGATGATTCCAAAATATTCAGTATCTTTAGGTTCCACTAAAAATCATGTCTGGGAAACTTAGTTCCAATAAAATTTTCTTTAAAAGTAGTTGTAGATGTTGTAAAAAATATTGCCCAAACAGGGTTGGTTGAAATTAACATTATTACACAGACTTTTGTCTTCATCTTAGTAGGTTTTTTGATGTTTGTAAAAACCTATTAAGATGAGGATAAAACCCCAACTAATAAAATCCTAAAATTATGAAGCCTCACCTCAAAAATAAAAAAAAAACTAGGGTTGATTGGCTCTACAGGATATAGGTATTAAAAAATTCTCATAGCAAGATCTTACTCTTCACAAAATTTGGTGAAGGGCAACACTGAATGCAAAAAGCCCAGGTATACAGAGCATGTAAAAATGGCCTTGTGCCTAACTTTTGTGCTCGACCAAGTAAATATCATATACATATTTTAAGCCATTGTATTTTGCTTGACATATCTTAAATATGTTTACATTTAAAAACATTTTTTACACAAATATTTGATGTCAAAGGATGAAAGAGTGGGTAGAAGCTTAGACTTTGGAATAATATTATACGAGTTCAAATACTTCACATCAAGGAATATAATATTTACTTGGTGAGCAACAACCCAAGTTTGGTACAAGGCTATTTTTACGTTCTCTTACCCGGGCTTTTTACATTCGGTGTTACCCTTCACCTGGATGAGCTGCTCTCCTGAGCTAACGAGTCCCATCTACCTGAGGCAGATAAAGTAAATGTAATGGTTTTGACTGGGATTTGAATTCGCGTACAACGATTTCATAGCCCAAGCTTTTACCAATGCTCTACCGACGCTGCCCTTCATATCAAGGAATATAGTGCCAGGATGACATGCATTTGATACTTGGACATGATTGGGAGCTGACAATTCCATGTTGAAATAATAAACGAGAAAGATCTTACATAATCATAGTCTTATATTCTTTAACTATGGTGACTTCAAAATTGATGATTTATGCCTGAGAGAGTTTAAATCTAGATATCATTGTCCATAATAATCAATATACAATTTGGACTTTCACTCATCATCATAAGAATAATTGTGAATAATTCTAGCCATATTGTTAAAAAAATCTTCATTGCAAGTGAATTAATGTTTTGAAGATAAACAGACTAAAATAAAATACTTATGTAAATTTTAGAACAGAAAGTAATTCAATAAACAACATTTTGAGTTTGTTATGAATTGTATATGAAAATAAAACCAAATAAAGAATTTGTTTCTTTGAATTTAGAGAATATTTTGGTGCTGGGATAATTGGTTGTAAAACAGAAAATAAAGAATAAACAAATAATCTGTTAACCTGATTAAAATAGACAAGAACAGATGTAGGACTTTTTTTTAAATTTTATTTTTAAAGGGTGGGTAAAAAGGAGGAAGGAAGGAAGAGGATGGGGTAGGCAAAGCCTCATTGAAATCTATTGAGCAATAATTAACTCTATTGTGATATTCTGTGTAACTCGGTGAATGAATATAGAGGCATAAAATTCATTTGGAAAAGTTATCTGAAAATATGATAGAAATAATAAGAATATCTTTAGATTTTCTCTTAAAGGAACTTTAGGAAGAATTATTATCAAAAAGGAAAATAATTTTAGATTCATTTCTTCATTTTCTAAAAGATGTATTGAAATAGGGAATGGGATATTTCAGCTTGGCTGATTTGGCGGGCCGATTTGGCATGCCGTTTCAGCGCCAGGACAATTTGGTGTCGACCACTCTAGTTTGCATTTTTAAAGATATTTTATTATAAAAATTTAATTAAGACAAAAAAATATGAAAATATAATATAGGTGCTATTTGTAAAATACAGTTCGAAGACGTTTCACTTAACTACGAAAACTTGGGTGTTTTGAATGATTTTGTGAGGTTTGTTTTAAATAAACACAGTTGAAGGTTTTAATTTAAATTGTTGTTGGGTGTTGAAATGTTGGTTGCAGGTTGTCATCAGTAGTGTTTACCGTTGTTTTGTTAACTTCAAAATAAATACAACTTAAATCATCCCGACACCGGAAGGTCTACGCCGAAACAGCCATGTTGAATCTTACCAAACTCATTTAAATAGGTATAAGTCTATAAACATGTACGTATGTTTGATTCTTTGTTGAGTTATTGCCAAAGTGTTCACATGATAAAACATACTTGCTTCAATGTCAGCCAACAATTTAGTGTTTATGGGATTTTTAAAGTTGACTATGCCATTAGACAAGAAAGAATCGAACTATTCTTAAAAGGATTTGAAGTAGAACCAATGACCATGGAATATAAAAAAAAAGGAAACCAAAAGATAATTCATTGCAGTAAGTTTGAAATATTATTTTTGCAAGATTAACTTTTTGTGCTCGAACTATGGAAACATCATGAAATCATGTAAAAGAAAGAGAATTGAAATTAGAGAAGTCATAACCTTTGACATGAAATCTTTGTTTTTTTCTCGAGCAGTTTGTCAGCCTGGAAAACTGCAGAAGTAAAATCTCTTGAAGCAAAAAGTCTAGGCCTTGGTCAATCAACTGAAGACCAAATCGTGTTTCCTATTTAAGAAACACGATAAGCTTCTCTAACATGACAGTGCATGGTCATAGTATGTCACAGGATGGCATACATCTTTATGACATCCTCAAGTCATTCACTTGACGTATTCTGATCCAAACTATTTATCCCTACAACATAAACAAAATGAACAAAAAAGATAAGAAGAAGATGCAACAAATAAACAAACTAAAGGATTTCTGATCAAAATTCCCAAAGTATTGATCTCACCTGATTGGTTTTATTCAAAATATTTTGGTTGTTTTACTTTTTAGCTTATTTTAGTTGCCTCAGAAGAGCCAAGCGATTGAATATCATATTTACTTGGTAAAGCACCAAACCAAGGCGATTTTTACGTGCCCTATATACCTGGGCTTTTTAGCTTCAGTGTTACCTTCATCTAGATGGGTTGCTCTCCCAAGTTAACGAGCCCCATCTGCCTGAGGCAGCTAAAGTGAATGCGATGGTTTTGACTGGGATTTGAACTCGCATTATTCGATTCCAGAGCCCGAGCTTTTACCAATCCTCCACCGTCACTGCCAAAAGATTGAATATGTTTAGATTCACATATTTATATAAATTGAAGTTTTAAAAGCACTTAAAAGGAGAAAAATATTATCTAAAAAATACATTCAGTTCTATAACATCTGAAACATAATCTAATTTGAAACTGATATTTTTTTTGTCTGAATTTATTAAATGAGTCTTGATTATTATTTTTATCCAAGTTATTTGAATCAAACATTATGAAAATAAAACTGAAAATCAGAGTAGACGTCTAAATAACTTCAGTAAAGATGATAAATTTCATGTATTCAATGTAGAACTATATATTAACCACACAGACACACATGCATATGTGTGTATATGTAATCACACACACACATAAATACACACATACACATATATATGTATACACACACACATAAATACACATATATATACACACACACACACATATATATATATATACACACATACACACACATATATATATACACACATATATATATACACACACATACACATATATATATACACATATACACACACATATATATACACACATATATATATATATATACACACATACACACATATATATATATATACTACACACACACACACACATATATATATTCACTACACACACACACACACACATATATATACACTACACACACACACACTACACAAGATCTAGGGAACCTGGATCAAAGGAAAGAAATTAATGACCATGCCCAAAGCACTACACCCAAAAGACAAAGTAGAAAGACATTACATAAAGGTAAAAAAGGGAAGATGTGACCTCTTTATTATTGAAGGAATGGTGACAATGACATCAGAACAACAAAGGAAATACATCTAAGAAATCATGAAAATAATCATTTCAGGTGCAAAAACTAGCCACCAAAAAAAAACAAAAAAAAAAACAAAAAAACTAAATGCTGCAGAAAATACTAAACTAAAATGGAAAAGAACACCAATTCATAGAGAATTCCAGAGACAGTTAAAAGATGTTGCCCACACCAACACCTGGATATAGCTTCAGAAACAAGTAAAATTGATTTCCTACTAACTGCTGCACAAGACAGTGCACTCTGTTCCAACTGCATAATGCAAATATCCTTAGGCGTCAGTAGAAAATAAAATGCAAGCTATAACAAGAGGAAACAGTCATTCACATCATAAGTGGGTGCATAAAATTTGTACAAAAGGAATATAAAAACAGGCATGAAAGGGTAGGGAAAATAATCCACTAGAATGTGAACATAAATTTCCAACTGAAACATTTAGATAAATGAAAACCAGAAAATTGTTTGAGACTCTCATCTACAGACAGATAGAACAATCCAAGCAAGAAGACTAGACCTGCTAATCATCAACAAAAGACTCACGAAATAATAGACTTTGCTGCACTGGCAGACCACAGATTAGAAACTAAAGAAGTGTAAAAAATCAGCAAATATCATAAGTTAGCCAAGGAAGTAAAGATAATGTGGAAGATAAAAACCATAGTGATATCAATAATGATTAAAGCATTTGGAACAATCCTAAAGAGAAGACTGCATGACATTGGAAAAAAAAAACATCTTATGAGCCATTATCCCCTGTGGATACAACCAGAAAAGTATTGGACCATGGAAACTAAAACCAGAAAAGAAGAAGAAAGCAAAGGAACAAAAAAAAATACAAACACAACTGACCAAGGAGGAAATTACTGCAAAAGAGAGAGAGGGGGGGTGTTGTTGCCTTCCAAAATCACCACCAGGCATTTGCAGAGTAAGAAAAATTCTGCTATTGGCAAAAGTGAGAATTTGATGTAGAAGAAGAAATTTTGAGGAGATGTGGCACCCAATAGCCTTTGACTGGAATGAAGCAGAGCCTGCTGCAGCTTACAAGAAGACTGGTTGTCACTCTGACTCCAGTGAAAGGTACTGGTTGCTAGATGTGCAAGTGCTTAATCAGTTTGGGATCTATAATAATAATAATAATAATAATAATAATAATAATCATTACCGAAGTCCTTAATGACCCAGAAAAAAAATTACGGGGGGTGGGGAAAGCAGGAAATCAAAAGTAAAGGAAAAGTTTTTTAGTCCTCAGACCCATAAAGACAGCTGAGATGTAAAAGAAAGTTGTGAATAAAACTCATAATCTAAATAAATAATAAACAAATAAGATAAAAAAATCTAAAAGTAACAAATTAACAAAAATAGAAACCATAAAAATGGAAGCTATAGCATTGATCATGGTTGGGGGAGATAAATGAAAACTTTCTTGTAACTTTTGGGCTTGCCTGTATATTAGACTTATGATCAGGTTCAAAGGAATGTGTGACAACTCTTTTGATAATGCACCAAAAATAAGTATGACTAAAGCAGTTGAGTCTCTGAATTTAGTGATAACCAAGCAATGTCGAATCTTTGGCAATTGGAATAAGGTTATCAGTTCTATCACTTAATCGAGATAAGGTTTGTGAGATTTTCCATTGAGAGGGAGGTAGGAAGAAGAGAAAAAGATAAAGAAAAAAAGGGATAGTAGCTGAGCGGACAAATTCATATTTTAAGTGATGGTTAATCCTAGTAATTTTAGCCTTGGTATTTTCTATTTCAGACAAAATTATTTTTGTTTTTATCTTTATTGCTGTGTAAACTTTATTGCTATATGAACAACATTTTTGCTAGTGAGCCCTCCAGCCTTCTTCAGATGATACTTATCAATGAGAAGCTTCAAGGAACTTTATTTACATACTGGCTAGATGGGTTTTTATTCTGGGAGTCATATAACAATAAAGATGAGAAAGATTGTCTGAATAATCTAAATAACACCTTATCTAAACAATTGAAAAAATAATAGCTTTTTTTTCTTCTTTGTATAAAAGAAAACCTTTAATTACGTGACTAGAAGAGACTGAAAACTATTTCATCATGGAGGATAGAATTTGAAAGCTGTGTTAAAACTCTTTTTCATTTTATTTTCTCATTCTCTTCAGACGATTAATAAAGTGAATGGAGGAATGGTTTTGAAAAGATTGGGAATATTAACATTAAATTTTGAGATCAGCTGACTTGTACATGAAATGAGTTGGGTGGAGTGTTTGAGAAAGAGCAATTCAGTTTTCAGTGAAAAGAAAACAATTTTCACTGTTATGGGGTCTTTATTATAAAGCATAATGCTTATAAAAGCAAAATGTAACATAAGCAAAGTAATTAGCAACCCTGGAATATGATAAATTTTCCTCATATGTTTAGCCTACCAAACTAAAGGAATAAGCTGTTAATGTATTAAATAGAATCAGGGACTTTAGCTTTTCTCTCTCCTCAAGTGACGGAGTCGATTTTCTATGCATAAGAAATCAGGAGGTCAGACTCACCTTCTTTCTACCTATCCTGAGTATAGCTAGCTGTGTTTATTAAAGCTTCTGTAACCCTAGAGACTTTAACTCTTTTCTATCCTCAAGGGTTATAGAACTCTTTAGTTTCAGAGTCTATTTTCTATATGTCAGAAATCAGGAGGTCTGTCTCTCTCTTTCTACATATCCTTAAGTGGGGCTAGTTCTGTTTATTAAATCTTCTATATCTCTAGGGATCTTAATATCCTCAAGGGTTGTAGAACTCTCTAAAGGTTTGTCTCACTCTTTTTCTACCAATCCTTGAGTGTGGCTAGTTGTGTCGTATAAAGCCTCTGTATAATAACTAGAAGCCTCATGTCATGTTTTCTTCTCAATACTTCTAAAAAGGATTAACATAAGCAACATATCTAGTTAACTTAATGGGAAGCCAACTTTACTGACCAATAGAAGCAAGAAATCAACCTGTAACTTCATCCCTTACTAACTTACAATATATACAGCCTTTTGACTAAATTGTTCTTAATTTGCTTGTTCCATATACTATGTCTTAGTGAATATAACATGTGCGTGGTTAAGTGGTTGGACTTTGAAATCACATTACATGAGTTCAAATTTTAGTCAAATCATTTCATTTATAATTGGTTGCTGCTGGCTGATGGGATTGGTTAACCTAGAAGAGTATACTAATCAAGCTGAACTACAACACTGATTAAAAAAACCCAGCTTGTGAATATGATACATCTAAAGAGAAAGCTTATATTCTGAAATAGTGAGAGCAACTAGCCATAGAGCATAATCATGACCTTGCTTCAAAATTGCAATTTTGTGCTATACTAGGTAAATAATCATATTTTTGGTATTTCGGAATCCTTGGGATGAGGCTTGATGATTTGTACAAGTATTATTCGGACTGAAGGGTTAATCGTCTGAAACATTGTGAATATAACAATAATAAAGATGAGGACAACAGTCCGAATAATAGTTGTACATATACTATTTTTCTTTAAAAGAAGAAGGCCAAAGAAATAGTAGTTGAAATGTTATTTATATAACAATCAAGATAGAGACAAAAAAAAGACTTTAAATAAATTTTTAATACTTTATAGCTTAGTGATAAAAGCTTGATATTGGAATCATAAGATACAAGTTAAAGTCTTTGGTAAAATCTTAAAATCACTTTTAGAATCCTTCTTTTAGGAAAAGTGAAGTCTATCTCCCACTAATGGATTAATCAAACTTTATTTTATCAATAGAATATATAAAAATAATTAGTTATACTATATTCAAGTCAAAACAGGAAGAGAGATAATGTCACTAATGCTTTTTTTTACAGGGATTAGCACAGAAGTACATATAACAGATCAAGTAGAAACTAACATAGAAAATACAATTAAATTTATTTCATTACACCAAAAATAATGCAACAAATACATAAATACTTGCTATAAGCAGATTTATATTTCCTAAGGAACCCAAAGTGAGGCTTTTCAAAGATGAATATTAACAAATATTTAGTGCTAGAATATAACTAACATAATAAGAAAAGTGTTTTCTTTTTTTATACTAGAAAAAGCAATTTCTATGTATATTAAAACTATAAATTCTATATAAAATATTTTCCCTTCAGTTCAATTGAAAAGAGCACCAGGGAATTAGATTTAAAAAAAACAAACACAAGAAACAAAACCAATATCTTGTTTGTTCATTGATTCATTCACAGGGGAATTTTACATTTTTTTATACTAGAAATAACCCTTGGAAGGTTAACAATAAAAATAGTTGTCTTCTGTGTAAATACTCAGGATAAAAAGTATTAGTGTGATAAGTGATCTCTGAAATGATATAAAATAGATATAAAAATAAGTTTCATTTTTCATTTGTTGTTGGGAGAATTCTAGCAATTTTTTTATATGTAAAACATTGGCATGAACACAAAAACAGCACTTTAAGGGAATAAAAAAATCAATTTGAATGTTTTCTGGGTTCAGTTAAATGATTTATTTATCTTTTAAATAAAATCTTAAACAACACTAAAATATCATAATAAATAATAAAATTATTATTTTGCTAATCCATTTTTTTTAACCATCATTATTTCTTTTTATCAATCTATTTTTCAAAATATGTTTTTGTTAAATCATCTTTATTATTAGGCCTGTGATAATATACTTTTATCAAAGATTATTCTTGTCACAGACTTGACTATTTTCTGATTTTACCATTTCTTTTCATTCTATACTTGTTACTACAGCAGTGACAACATACTTTTATTAAAATATTCTTACCACAGACTTGACAATTTTGCAATTTTAGCATTTCTTTTAATGTTTTGACTTTTTAGTAGGGACGTGACAACATGCTTTTATTAAAAATATTCTTGTCACAGCCTTAATACCTAGGGATGTAACAAGCATATTTATTAATAAAAGAATATTATCATAGCCCTATTTATTAGTTACAGAAAACATGTTTCAGGTATTTAAACTTAGATACAAATGGAACTATGTATGTGTGGGTTCATTTCTTACAGACACTGAAAAATCTTTACTATAGATTAAGCAGAATGGTCACTTAGTGGAAGAAATAAAATTATGCTATAGTGAGAATGATTATCAGAGATATTCTCAATTTTACCTAATAATCAGTTATCACAAAGGTTTAAATCTATTGAGGTAGAAGGCCAAATATCTGTAAGTGCAAATAGTGGCAGTTTGCTTCTAAAGAAGTTTAGTGTTGTCCTCAATTGACATATCAGTGCAGAGTCCACCACTTACATGACCTTTTTGTTCATAGTTACTCTTGACCTGAAGTATCAATTTTTTTCTCAAAATCATTTGATGCTCTGTTGTGTTGATATGAAGATGATCTTCAATGCAGCCTAGAGCCACAGGGTAACAATCACCTCCTGCTCCAAATAACTCAGATATTGTGTTTGTTAAGCATCACTGAATGAACTGAACATTAAAGAAGTCATAAGTGCTTCATAATCTCATCTACTTCAAATTTCTTCCTTTCCACTAAGATTTGAACATGATCACCAAAATTCTTCAAGTGCTTCAATAGCTTTAGATTATACTATAAGAATAAGGTAATGCTTTTTACTGTAAGATTTTATCCTAAGATTATGCCTAACTGCTTAGCAAATAAGCATTTTTTTGATATCTCATTTTTTTGCTAGTTCAGCCATCAATTGAAATGTATTTGTTTAAATAGAAACTTTTAAGCCAACAGGAATATTTTTGTTTCTTTCCTGTCACTTTTAGGACAGTTAGTCATTCTAACTGTTTATATTTCTAATATGTCTATTTGAGATTAAAAAAAAACAGTAATTAGGAATAATAATAATAATAATAATAGGTCATTATGAAATGTCCAATTGTTTTAATCACATTTTTGTAGGCTTTCACATATTTCTATTTTGAATTCTTAATTTCATACCTCCTACCATTAACTTCCTTCCCTTACAGATAGAGTTTAGGGTGATATATAATAACATGATTTAGATATTTTAAATCATCATCTTTGAGCCAATGGATAAATCAAAGATTCGTGTTGTTTACAAATACAAATTCTGTTGGGGGAAAAATGTCTCTCCGACAACTAGAAACGTTAATGACATATTTAGTGAGAATGTTGCAAACAAGCAAACTGTATGCTGATGATTTGAAGGATTTTGATTCAGAGATTTCAGTCTTGAAACCAACCCCATGGTAGGCCTGTTTATGACATTGTACAATAATGTATCAGTTCTAAATCAGACATTTCATTCTTCATGAGCTAATGATTAATAAATTAAAACAGTAATAAATAATAATTGTATTGCACTTTTAAATATCTACTAATGAACTTTTTACACCCTATGGATTTATTTACAATTACATATATACATATAGAAAATGATTTTATTTTTCCTTTTCATTATTTTTTTTAAAAACCTATTCCTTCTTGCTTTTCTATAAGGATTTTTATTTCAGAATCCAATAGATAGAAGTATTGTTCCATTTCTTCTTCCAAATATTTCTGGTCTTCAGGTTATTTGTTGTTTTTTTTTTATCTTACAGATATTTTCTTATTTGATATTACATTTAATTGAATTTGCAAAGATATTAGCATTTTAATCTATATGATCTTGTTCGAACATATAGATGTTCTTAGCCACCAAATAGATTAGGAAAAATTTTCACCACTGCTGAAGGTTATTTATTTGATGGTGGGTTTCTCTTTTTTAATTAATAGTGTTTTAATAACTGTCCATCTTCCATTGCTGTTGCATCTTATATGAGTAGACTCTTATAAGTATTTTCCTTGCTTAATTGTTTGATTTTATGGCATATACCTTAGTACACATACTCGCACACTTATACATATTTAATTTACTAATCTATGAATAACTAAGTCCTCAGATATCTTATAAATAGATTTTCTTACATACGCCCTTTTTCTATTTTTGCTAACCTTTTTCTTTTTCTAATAAATAATTTCTAAGCTGCCAGAAATATTTGGAACCAGTTTTGACCTTCTTTCATGGCTACAGGCTATTTTGTCCATGTTACCCTCTGCCAGAGTTGATTACTTTAGCAGCCCCTCTGAGTTGGGAATCTAATTCCAAACCTTTTCCTATCCACCCAGCAAGGATTTTTATAAAACTAAATATAATTCACAAAAGTTTTACATTTCACACCAGATGTCACTGTGGCAAAAACAAGACAACATATTCAGAATAGATATATGCACGAAACGTTTATTCCTAACACTTTGTAGAAATCCAGACCAGAGTTTACTTTTACTGATTTTACATTTAAATAACAATTTTAGATACTATTTCATTCTTTTCTTTATCACTTTTATTGAGTTTATCAATGAAAAAAGAAAAACAAAATTTTTTGCCATTTAAACAAGGAATGTTAAATCAATTGAATATTACAAGCAAAATTATAGAGATGATCAGAGTCTTTGCAACAATATAATGATTATTTTTCAATCTTATATCTATTCCATCAATTATATGATTGACATATAATTGATGGAATAGATATAAGATTGAAAAATAATCATTTATTTTAAAAGGAATAACAAACACTAAGCAACTCCCTAATACTTTATAATGGCATAAATATATTGATAATACAATAATCATTCAGGAATAGGAAATTACTATAACAAACAATATGTTTTTTTAGTTGATAACAAAAAGCATGCAACATTGCATTCCTTTGTGCTGGCTTAAGTAAATGAATCAATAATAATTGTTAGGATAATAATTATATGCAATATGTCGTCGAGCAGAATCAAAATTAATTAAAAAAAAATAATGAAGTGATAATATTGCTGAATGTCTATATTTATGCACTTTTTTTTTTTTAATAAACCCTGTGTATTGCTTTATTGCAGGTAAATTTTTTTCAAACTTTGAAATTTCTATAAAACGCAGGAGTTGAAATTTAGTAAACTGGAAGAGGATTGCAAGGAGCTTATTTCCCTGATTTTTGTGGAATTTTAACTAATATTTCGAAAATTATGCTAATTTTCTATTTTCTGGTAATTTTAAGTGTATATCACTTTATTGCAGGTCATCCAAAATGCATTCAAAGGGTCGATTGAAAGCTGAAAAAAAGGAAAATGTTGTTGCAGGGCTTGCAGAAGGTTTATTTCTCTTAAATATAGCAAAGAAACTTGGAAGAGATCGAAGAACATTGTCTTCATTCTTTGAAAACCTAAACATCAAACCAAGGAAGGACAAAAACCACAAGAGAGTCAGTTTCTTCTCATGATGTTAGAAAAATAAAATAAAAATAAATATTGACCTGCAATTAAGTGATACACAGGGTCCATAAAGAGAATGGTTATTCAGTTGCTAGTAGTCATAAAACACAATGATGCACATAAACACACAACTAAATCCACTGTGATCCGATGACTCAAATTAACAGATAATATTTCTGTTATTTGGTTGATGACAAGATTTTAATATATAAATATAAGAATTGTCATGTTTTTGACAGTGTTCTTGTCAATTAGATTTTATAACTTTTAAAATTCATCTAAGAAATGTCAAAAGTGACTAAGATTATTTTACTTTTAATAATTCAGAAAATATTTTCTTTATCTAGTGATGAAAATTTGTAAAACTTGTGTTATGATTGATTTGAATGGCTAGCAGAGCAATAGAACAATAGAATAAGATTAGTTCAGATCAAGTTGAGTCAAGCTGGGTAAAGTTCTAACTTATTGTAAATTTCTAACATTGTGTATATTATTTGAAAGAACAAAATATTGATTTTTCTTTGTCTTTTTCTTTTATTCAAATTTACAACATTAATTGCAATGAAGTTCAATTCAAAGATTCACAAGATTAGATTTAAATAATGAAAAAAAAACAACAACAAAAAAACATAAAAATAAATTATAAACAAAAACACTAGAAATATTATCTAAATCTCCTGTGTGATGCAAAAAAAGCCAAAGTATCATTCAGATTCAAAGAAAATATTAACCCCATATTCAGATTTAAAAAAAAATCCAAATCTAGCTACCTTTTGAGTTTAACTGATGCCTTAAAGGCTTAGCTGTGGATCTATGGTTTAGGTATATTATTGCTATGCATTAGGTTAGCTCACGAGAAACATTAACTCCTAATAAGCATAACTCTAGTATGTACTATTTTATCTTTAAATGAAAACTCATATAGTTTCAAAGTTCATGCAGTTGGAGCATAGAAGGGAGGGTGCTTCCAGTTTGTGAATATTGATCTTTAAGCAAGAATTGGCAAGATTTCAGCAGAACTTTTCATGATCTTCTACTTTCCTCAGCCAGCCAGCAATGGGTTAAGCCCACATGTACATTGCCTCTGATAAGACAAGCTTCTAAGGTAAAGTGAGTTAATTAAAAAGGTAAAACCTATAGATTAAGAAGAAATTAGTATTGAAATTTAAAAGTATTTTTCATAGTATTTACCACAGACATGAATCAACAAGACAAAGACGTAGAGATCTGGCTATTACGGAATAGGAGAGATATATATGAAGAAATCCCTAAGAATGAGTAAAAGGCATCTGACATGATATACTCTCACTTCAGCCTCACCCTTAAATTCTCATATTCAATGTATTTTTTAAATCGATATTTTACCTGACAATAAAATAGAAAAATACATGAAAATATGTTAAATGATTTTGTCTGATGAATTATCAATACCTTTGCTTTATTTGATCTGGTGTGTGTGTGTGAGAAAACCTATACATACTTTTGTAAGGAAGTGCTATTTTTGGTAAACAAATACATTATTCAGATTATCAGATTTGGTTGATGCTTTTCTTATAAGAAAGCAGTTTATAGAGATAATCTGACTTAGTTAAAGCATTCTTTATATAGATAATAAAAAAATCTTGTTTTATTAACATGTTTTTGTAAGGAGACATTAACTCTAGGTCACAAAATAACTGAAATGTGGAAAAAGAATGCAGTCATGCCAGGGATGGAAATGTTTAGAGATAATGAATCTGTTTTGGGACCCCCTCTCCCTAAAAAAAAAGGATTAATTTTGGACCGTAAAAGCATTGCTGAATTACATAAAAGGAATTTTAGACCATTTTCTAATAACAAACATCAATTTTACATTATTTCCTAACCCTAACCCTAACCATTAACTTTGCAAAAGTGTTATTGCTTAAAATTAACCATTTATTATTTTCCTGTTTTTTCTTCAAGTTAGAAAATAAAATAGTGAAAAGATGAAATAAAATGGTAAATGATAAAAAAAATTATTTTATATGATTTACAAATTGATTTTACCTGTTTGGATTTTACACTCAGGGATTGAAGTTAAAATTTCAAAGTAGAATAAAGATAAATACAATTGTAAGATAAGAAACAGTAAATTAGATAAAAAAAATAACTTTTTTTTGGAACCTTTAATCCTTAGGACCCAGAAAGGCCTATATATCCGCCTCAATGACCTAGCAAAAAAGACAATAAAGGCAATATTTTGTCCCCTCCTTATTGGCTAACAGGGTCAAAAGGATTAAAAAATTATTTTTCTGACAAACAAATTAAAAAACAAAAACAAACAAAGAAAAGAAAATAATATTTCAAATATGGTCATAATATTATAGTTTAAGTAATTGAAAAAAAAATCCATTTTGGAGTTTCCTAAATAAAGTTTCTAACAAGAAATAGTTCAACTAAATATGTATAACACTTCAGTTACTTTACTTGATTAAGGCTGATTTATGTCCCTTGAGTCAGCAAATCAGTTTTTTCATCTCAAAAACAATGACAGCAGACTCCTTCAAAATTTGACAGTTGCCTTTCATATGTCAACAACCAAAATTCTTGACACCTCACCTTCTTTGACCAAACAACCTCCCCTCAAAAAAAAAAAAAAAAACTAATCAGTTGAGTTTCCTAGTTTTATTACATATTTACCTTAATGTTTATAAAATATTTAAGCAAGTTTTCTAAACAAATGTAATTTATTCTTTGTAAATAACTTGTTACAAGAACAGTATCAGTACAATTTCAGTACTGAATTCTGAATTCAATTTTTATGGAAAGGCAAAAAGAATACTTAGGGTATATACATATTATGAAGAATCATCATCCTAAAGGATTCCAAAAAATGAAAAAATAATGTGGTCAAAAAAGATCTTTTTTAAAAAAAACATATATGATAAAACACCATTCAAACACTTTCAGAAATCCCCTAGTAATTAAAATTCTCGGAGTCAGTAAGAGTCCACAAGATGAAAAAAACATATGATTAAAAAGTCTAGTGATTAATATTTGGGTAATAAAATATTGAATGATGAAAACTTCATACATCTAAAAACTTATACGGCTAGTAACATTTCCTATAGTTTTGATTTAATTATGAGAGTTGTTAAAAAAGTAATGCTTCCTATTAAAAAAAAATCTTTTCACTCTGTAAACATTTTTTATTATGTTTACTTAGGATAAAACTTAAATTTTGACCCAGATTGTTTTTTTCTTTTCTTTTTCATACACACTTCTAATGTCATCTCAAATGTTGAAGTCTTTTATTTCTAGTTTCTTAAATGTTTCAAAATCTTGAACCTTCCTATAATATTTATTCCAAAGGGACTTGAAATCTCATATTTTTATCTGCACAAATAGATGGACGTTTAGTTTGGACAATAAAATAATTCTATTCAGATAGTCAGAGTATGAAAACGAGCATAAAAAGAAGAGAAGCAATAGCTCTCTTTTGGGGGTATCTGTACACAAATAAAAAAAGAATAAAATCAAAGAAACACAGAAGACATTAGAATAGATGAAATAATAGTCTAGGTCATCAGCGGATTGATCTATTTGTTAACTGTCTCTTTGCCAACATGCTCTTGATGTCTGATGAAGAAAATAAACAGTTCAATGTTCCAAATTTCATATTTATTTTCCCTCTTCATCGTAGACAATAATACATTTATGTTTAAAGTATTTATTATTTTTTTCTTTTGTCGGTTTTATTCTTCCTATTTACAGCAAAAAAAAAAAAAAAAAATAAATTATATTTAAAAGTATTGCTGAGCTCATTCCCCTGTTTGAAATAAACCAAAACTATTTTAAAAGTTTTATAAATTCCAAATATTTCTCTAAATTTTGGTTTAGTTGTTTGCTTGTGGTTTATAGAAGTCATTTATTCTGATATTATTTTATTCAATCATTTGTATGTAACTTAATGCCGAGGGAAAGTCTACGTGGGACAATGAACATTTGGTCATAATTTGGAATTGTAATATGTGAGTTTGAATCTCAATCATTCCATTTACGCTCATATTTAGACGAATACTCTTGGGAAAGGTATGAATCCCCACGTTGCCTTCCACAACGGGTTGAACAGTGCATATTGTGTTATGTAAAAAACAATGTGTGAACAAGGAGAAAGTTTTTCAAAAATAATTGTTCTAAGCATTAAATGACCTAATAAGGTTGATATGGCATAAAATAAAACAAACAAACTTATATAGATGCATTATACGAGACGCTTGTATGTTTTTTTCTTTTTAAGGGCTTTGTGGTCTTTATCATTAACATGAAGAGGGTAGCCATAGAGTTTAGCTGATCCATGGGGAGGCCAACAAGAACTAGAAGCTTGGTCTATAGGCTTTCTATAAAAAAATCTAAAATAGATCCAACCTTATATGACTAGAGAGGATATTATTTTACTCTCAGGTTTCCTTACCAAGTCAACCAGGCTAGTTGACACTGTAGATAAGTTACCCAAACCAAACAGTAATACAATGTAGATTAGTTTTCCAAACCAAACAGTAATTCAATGAAGTTTTGTTTTATGTGAAGATCGAATGGACTTAGTGACCAATACTGATCTTCATCTTTCTGGTGGAGATGAGTTGGTCAGGGAATTAATCAGTTGTCACCTTCCAAGGTAATGTATGTCACAGTCTGTTTGTAATGCAAGTCAAATAAAGTGCAGTTCACTCAGTAAATGAATATTATCATTTACTAATGTACAAGTTGGCTTTGTGCAACTATTTGTTTGGATTTCCTTTGCTATAGAAAATACTTCTGCTATAGAAAAAACTCCTTGATTTAAATGGAGGCCTGAATTTTATGCAGGATGTCTCAGCTGAAGACATGTATGAGAGATAAGCTATGCGACCACTCAAAAGACCAGGCAATATAGAATTCAGTAGGGAGAGTGAGACCCATAACAGTGGAGATAGTGTAGGGAGATTAATGATCCAGACACATGAGCTCTAGGAAATAGAGGGCAGAGTAAACACAGTCTTGTATTTGAGGAAGATAGCTCATGTACCTATGATTTTGTGACTATGATTGACCAATATATATGCCCTGGTGACTTAAGGCAAAAAAAGACAAACTAATATTTCAGCTTTAATATGGTCCTCTAATAGAATGGCTTTGGTTGACTAGTTGCCATTTTTGCTAAGTCAGAGTCCAAAGAAAATGTATAAAGAAATTCTATAAGCTTTAAATATACCACGTTTGTCATTCTTCTTGCAGACAAGAGAGCAAAATCCTTACACTTGACTCATTTGTTAAAATAACTTTTCAAAATTCCCTAAATTAAACCATGAAATGAATGGTCCCAACTACAAGACATTTCATTAAAACACATCTGTTCTTGCTGGTCATTTCTCAAAGAGGCTAAAAAAGGACAAAAAAAAAAAGAAGATCAAAGTTGGAATCAGTCGGGTATCTCCAACTAAGATAATGGAGGGTTAGGGTTAAAACAGAGACTAAACCTACACTCCATTATGTTTAATGTAGATCTAAAGAAAGAGCTGTCTTATTTTAAGAACTGTAGGTTTCTGTTATATCTCAAAACTTGTACATATTATAACAAATCTCAATAACTATAATTTTCTTGCTATCATTAAAGTTATTATGGCATTATCAAAGGGGGAAAGAATTAAAGATATACATTAAAGTACAATGAAGGTTAATTGGAGGATTGGCTGTTGTGATTTCAAATTCTCCAATAGAATATTTTGTCTCAAATCTGTTTAACTTATTATTATTATTTAAAATACCATTTTCTATTTGTGTATCCATGTTTTAAATTTGTGCATGGAAAATGTGTTAAGTTTATTATATTATCTTAAAAATTTTAATTTCAAGGTTTTGTAATAGTAAAAATCTGCTTTTATTGACACTTTATTTAATTGAAAGGATGAAGGAATAACTGTGTTGTGAGCCAGTTGTCAGAGCATTTATTTTGCAAAACATTGTCTGCAAGTTTAAATCCCACTTTGGAATGGTAGTAACTTGCATGTCACTAATAAGACAAAAACTGTGGTTATATGTTATGCCAGATTTTGCGTTTAATAATGTTATAATTTTATAATAATCTTATAATTTCCTTTAAATAATATATATATATGTGTATATATATTCATTTATTTAGCTACATCAAAAAACAAGGAGTGTCCAGCTATGCTTCTAGGATTTTTATGGCTTTAGGAGCATTCAAAATTTAAAAGATTATAGATTGAAATTATATAAAAAAAAAAATTGAATAATATTAAAATAAAAACTTGATTCACACATCCATAAAAATACAGTCTTTGAAATTTAACAAACTTATTCAATAATTTTAAGACAACTTTATGAAAAGAAAAAAACCCAGGCTTTAAAATTGTATACATTTTAAAACTACAAAAGCATTCTGTTGATTTATTTCAATATATAATTTCAAAGTTTTAAGAGAATTTTAAGCATAAGATTGGGTAGAATAGTTATGTACATGATTTCTACTTACATAGTAGAGGATAAAACAGGTGCAAAAAATGAA
>JAUZSX010190833.1:0-16311 GCA_034780655.1 Idiosepius hallami
AAAGTAATGGTTTTGACTGGGATTTGAACTCGCGTAACACGATCTCACAGCCCGAGTTTCTACCAATGCTCCACCGTTGCTGCCCTATATATATATATATATATATATATATATAATGATGTAAGGGTTCTTATCATTTCCATTAGCACCAGCTGAAATGTGAATGTAATGGAGCAAAATGGACTTAAATTTCTGTACTCTGGTGGCAAGGTACAAACCTTTCTAGATATGGACAGATTGGAAACAATAAGATAATGAATAATAAAAAGAAATAAAACTTGCCTTTGAAAGGTGCAATAGGAATTGCTGAAATATAGAAATAATGAATTATTTTCTCATATATTTTAGATATTTTATCAAATATTTAAAACCTTCTTCTGGATTATTTGAAAGTATGTCAGTCCTTAGACCAAAAATAAATATAAATATTTTACTTTTGTTAAACAATTATTAGATGAAATTGATACTACGATTTAACTTGGAAAAAAGACTGAAGTAATTCCTTACTCAGAGAGATTTGCCTAAAAATAAATATTCCAAAAATCATAAGTATGAAGAGAGAGGTTCATATTGACTTTGAATAAGCATTACTCTGCTTTATTTGAGTACACAAACTGAAAAAGTAATTCTTGCTTAACTTTTATTCTAGTATTTGGGACTGTCCATTTTCATGGAGTTGTATTCATTATAACAGAAATATTATTTTAATGCAACTCAATAACAAAATATCAATGTGTAGGAATAGTAAACCAACATCAAATAGATTTATATTCTAAAGATATTTCTCAGATTGATGTATATAACCGCCTCTTACCTAGTTGTTTATATGTTAGCAAATCATTCATGATTAGACAGGAACTTACTGTTACGATTTACCCATGCTTAAGATTGTTATATTATTAAATTCTGAAAGATTTTCGACAACATTTTATAGAATCAAAAATTCAATACCTCTTGCCTTTTTTTCAACAAGGCTAAATCTCTAAGTTGTAAATTAATTTTCTTAACAAATAAAATTCAATTTGAGAAAAACTACTTTTTATACATACATCATTTTTTTTAAATACACAAGTTGCACTATTTAACCCATAGCTTGAGGGAAGATGGGGTTTCATACCCTTCTTAAGGGTATTAGTCAGCATGCTAACGTAGATGGAACAACTTATATTCAAACCCGTAAACTACGTTTCGGAAGTCTAACTGTCTATCCACTTGGTTATGCGGACCACCCCTATGTCCTATGTTTTTTGAATATAAATATCATTTACATGAGTATCCTATATAACAAAAATATATTTAAGAACATAAAAGATTTTAATGAATTAAAAAATAAATCAATCATTATAGATTCATTATTTAATTATTAGTCGCTAAAAATAAATTATATTTGGATGTATTTTTTTTTCCTTTAATCAATTATTTGAAGAAAATAGTTTAAGGTCAATTACATTTAATCATATTTATTTTCAATCTAAAATTTCTAAACATAATTACAAATTAATAATTAATTTTACGTACAGGTTTTGTAAACAGAATTAGTGTTGGTTCCACCACAGAATTCATCCTTTCCACAATAATTGCAGTCGTTTGATTTTCCATGTTTAGAGAAATCAGTGCCACACAGACAAAAAGTTTTATTCTAGAAAATTGAAAAAAATTTTAAAGGAAAATTAGAATAACAATGACAAATACAATTCTTATTGGTTGTAGCAGACAGGTTTATAGCGCTCTTTTTACGACGTTTATGATAGTACGAAGATTCTCAGCTACGGCAGAGATCAGGCCGCTCGATTTGAACCAACGCAAAGAACAGTCTGAGTTCTGTCATCTACGCAAGCAGAGCACCGTCTATCTGATTCAAATAAACAAATATATATATATCGTTAGAGACGGGCAGAAAGAGAGATGGGTGGATATGTATGGTGTATATTTCAAGTGTGATAAGGATTTTCTAGCTAATCCTAAAAATTATTTTGGTATTTTTTTGCATTACAATCTGTGAAGCTCAGGAACCTTGCAGCCCCTAGGAAACATGTGCACCCCCGATATTACATGGTCTGCAGGGGCTATAAGCACGACCCTGCATAAATGCTTGACGTGGAAGCTCTGACAGGATTAGCTGTTCCAAATTCTGGCAACCAGCATATGTGCCTAACTCCAGGTTGCATGAGAAATTAGTTTCAATTCCCCATATCCATTGGTCAGCGAGAGTGGAACAGTGGTTAAAGCTGAGAATCTGGAATCATATTACATTAGTTTAGATGGGCAGCGACGGTGGAGCATTGGTAGAAGCTCGGGTTTTGGAATCATGTAACGCGAGTACAAATCCCAGTCAAAACCATTACTTTCACTTTAGCAGCCTCGGGCAGATGAGGCTCGTTAGCTCGGGAGAGCAGTTCATCTAGGTGAAGGGTAACACCGAATATATAAAGCCCGGGTAAGAGCACGTAAAAAACCGGCCTTGTGCTAAACTTGGGGGGGCTCACCAAGTAAATATCATATTACATTAGTTTAAATCCCACTCAAAAACTATTACATTCACTTTCAACTATCACATGCGTATAAGAGAGTAGCTCATCTAGGTGTTAGAATAACTGATTACAAAAGCGAGGGCAGATAAGAGGCTCTTTTGCAGAACAAGAAAACGGAGAAATATTTTTCGCTCGGGGACTTTGCACCAGTTGTAAGACAATACTTTGATTGGCTAGGGTTAGGGTTAGGGTTTAGGGATAGTGTTTTCGGTTTAGGGTTGGGGTTTATGGTTAGAGTTTAGGGCTCGGCCAAATTTCTCCATTTGCTTGTTCTGCAAAAGTTCCAGAGGAAACCCATCAACTCAAGTAGAATAATTAATCTTCGTGAAAGGTGAGACTGATTTTTATAAAAAGCTAAGGAAATAATGAGCATGTAAAAATGGCCTTGTGCCTAACTCGAGTTGATGCTTGACTAAGTAAATATATCCTCATGTTGATATCTATGGCTATCAGATTTGATTTTGACAGACCCCTTTTATTATTTCTTTGGCTTGCGTCTTGTAAATTTTCCACACTTAGATTCCTTACCATCTATCCTGCAAGGGGCTCTGCTCAATGGTTTTTGCTGTGTATAATGTCCCCTTGCAAGCTGAAGGTGTCATCCTGTTTTAGCATATTTAAATTAGACGAGACAAGAGGTGTTGGTATTTAACAATAAATATCCTTCTACGACATGTCTAATGAAGCTTATTATGAGCCTTGAGGAATTAAACGTATGTGATCTGGGTCTCGATGGAGTATAGGAGCACACGGAGTAGGGTTGTGGCCCTGTTTGTCAAACGGGTTACTAAACGGCAGAATACTTTTTCTGCCTTGGCTGTGGTCTGTCCATCGGACATCGCCATCGAAGAGATACATTCCTGATTCTCAGCCTATAATTACGAGCTAAGAATCTATTTCGACCTCTTTTCAAAACAAGAAGTCAAGTAGAGTAGACGCATCAATTCAGCTCTCTGCTGGTGGTGTCAACCAGCAAGCAATACTTTTATATTAGCTAAGATTTGAATAGTTTACTTTATCTATAAAGTTAATATATTATTTTTTTATTTGTATATTTTTTTAATTAATTTTTTGTAAAAAAAAAATCAGGCTTCTTTTAAATATCAAGTATGTGTTGCATTTTCACTTTACATCATCCAAGACGAAGGTGGCATCTGAAAGTCAGAGATCAACACAAAGAAGTCATCCTCAGCGATTGAAGAAATACCGAAAGGAAAACCACACCTAAACTCCAAAGTAAAATCTTCTTTTCTACTTATTGATAAACTTTTTCTAATCCCAATAATCCACTTGTCGGTCAAAAAGCCGACCGGTCTTAGTAATATAAGGGATTTGTGCAGAATGCAGTTTGCTTCACGTAACGCTGCTGAGCAGACTATAGCTTACCTGCTTACTGACTGCCCACTCAGCGTACATTGCGCTGACGTGGACCCGAGGAATGTAACGATTATTGCCATCGATTCTTCTCCAGATGAAGCAGCACGCTAATATGATGAGGATAGGAGCACAGGTAGGTCGCATAGTTTATACATGCTTATTTTTATCCTGTTGGTCAGAACTTGTCCATTCATACATGCCTTTTTAGGCTTCTAAAGGCCTTGCTAGCTTTTTATTCAGCGAGATCAACCACGATCAAATGATCTACTAAGGCAGAGAGTGCTGCCTAGGTAGACAAAGAATTCAACACTTTTCAGTGTAGAATTCGCATTTAGATGAAAGAATGATAAGCACAATAATTTGAGTTTGTAATATTAAATAGAATATGCAAAAGTACTGGATACTATCCTGAGAGAATGTTTCTAATAATTCAATAAAAAATATTAAAATACTTGAGAATATCGGTAAATATTGATTTGTAAGTACCTGTATTCCAGCATATGGCATGTTAGCTCTTTTGCATTTGTTTACACACCCTTGTGGTGTAAAATAATTTCCAACCATTTGTGTCAATGTCCTGTCATTTGGATTATCCTTAAAGCATCCAACGTAGTCTGCAAAAGCAATGCTATTCAGTATATATCTAATACATCTCGAGAAATCAATAAAACATTTTTTAACTTAAAGTTAAAGTTAAAGTTTAAGTTAAAATATTAAAATTCATTTCAGTAATTCCGAAGAATTTTTGAATAATATTCTGTTATTTGCATTCATATCTCATAATTTAATTTCCAGTCAAAAACATTACTTTCACTTTGGCAGCTTCGGTAGATGGAGCTCGTTAACTCGGAAGAACAACTCATCAAGGTGAAGGGTAACATCGAATTAAAAAATCCCGGGTAAGAGCACGCAAAAAATGGCCTTGTGCCAAAATTGGATTTGTGCTCACCTATTAGATATAATATATCATAATTTAATTTCTATGTTTCTTTCAGACTGCTGAAGAAAAATCTATTAAATTGTCAAGAATATTTTATTTTATAAAAAAACCTTTTTTATAAATTAAATTGGTTCTTTTTGTGTCCCTATATACCGGTTCACAATAAAAAAGAATAAGAGTTCAATTATTATAAGAGCATCTACGCTGCATATGCGTTCTCTCTACCGGATGCCGAAGTAGTTGGCTTACTTAAAGCCAGGTGAGTTTATATTGTATTTTGAATAGGGGTGTTATCTACTCCAGAACAGTTATTTATTGCAAAAAATGTAAATATTAAAAAAAAATAAAACTTACTTTCTTTTGCTGAATATAATTGTTTTGAAAAAGAAAAAGAAAATAATAAAATTTTTTGTCATCCAGTTGGAAATGTTTGAACATTTTACAGGATAAGAATGAAATAATTTAAAATTGATTTTATGACCAATACAATTTTATAAAGTATTGCTTATACATATATATCTGTATACAAATTTCTTATACATGTATATCTATTTATAAAGTGTTCAAAAAGTTATGGAACAAATCACCATATATAGAGCTTTGTGACTAAACAATACAAGATTGAATTGAACAATAAATAAAAATATAGTGATATGTTTTGAGACTGGGTTCTATTTTTTCTTTCATCAAATATTTTTAATCAATTTCCATGAACTTAAAAGTTGATTAGTTTTTTTGAAAATTGTTATTGTTTAATGCATTTGCTAGGAAAATAAATAAACAATGTTTTTTTTAGTTAGTAGATATCAATATAAACTCGGACAGGCTGGCTATTAAAACATATTTCACCTCAAAAAACATGTTTAGTTTGTGAACTTAAAGATGAATCACATTGAACTGATAGACCAAAAATCGAGTAAATATATCAAATAAAACATTGACTTATTTTACCCTTCGGGTTGCAAGGAAAATACTACTATTATTACTAATGATTGATATGCACTAAATTAGCTTTTAAAGAAGGTGCGTACTTAACAGAGATTTGTCTGAAAAGTGAATGCAAGAGAATTTGTGAGGGAGTTTTTATAGTGAAAGCAATAGTAATAGCAGAAGTAGTTATTTTAATAGTTTTAATATTAAAAGTGAAAATGACAAATAAAATCCTTTGATAAAAAAAAAAAACATATTTATAAGAGCTAAAAGGTTTTAAAGGTAAAATGATGCGTTGTTTATCATGAAAATTTTGATCTCGAATTCTTACCAAACTTTATAAATAATGCATCATACCGCCTTTAAAACTTCATACTTTTAAATTAATAACCTTATGTTAAATTATTTTTGGTCTATTAGGAAATTTTTCCATCTTTTTCCTTCATTATGTGTATGATCACATGTTAAAACTCACTTTTATTTATAGTAAGAAGAACAAAGTTTGAACCAATCAGAAAGCTTAACCGATGAGTGGTTTTGTATAAAAACACCAAACTTGATTGAATCCATCTTTCCACTGTGATTTTACAAAGGACAAGACGCGTAACCATTTCTGGATCTCGTTTAAAACAATTGAATATTCTGGCATTCTGGATATAATTACTGTTAAGACTTTTTACATTAGATCAACTAATTTGCTCTGCTTTCTATCTGATTCTGACAGGATTTACCTTGCCTTTTTTAACAGAAAATGGCAAGTAATATTACTTTACCTTATGATGCCTAAGAAGATGTATCATCTATTATATCTAGAGCAATTTATTACAAACATTTTAAAATGTTAATATTACTTACAAACTTTAAAGACCCTATAAGCAGCCAATCCACCACATAATTCACCATCACGGCAAGTTAATCTGCAACTATCACTTTTTTCATTTTTATTGTAATCATCACCACAATAGCATTGACTTTGACCCTGTGAATATTTTAACAGTGCCATTAGTCTATAGAATAAAATATGGTTTTATTATCTTGCTTCATTTAACAGTTAATACACAAATTTTATTATCTTATGTCAACAATTCACATTTAAAAAATTAATTTTTTAAATATTTTATTATTCAATGTTTGATAATAAAATACAAGAAAATAAATAAATTCAGTTAAGATTCAAAATTTATAGACAGAAATTGATTTTTAGTCAGTTAAGTTTAAGAATTTGTTCTTAGTTATTTTTAAACATTCTTATACTTTTAAATAGAAAATATATTTACAAGAGACGTTTCAAAAATAATGCCCTCTTCTTATTTTATTCTACATGAATAAATCAGAGGGAATTGCGAATTGCAGTGTTATGATCTGAAAGATTCATCTCTCTGTTACCGATATTAACATGGTAAAATTAATAGATGCCTTTTAATACTTCTGATTATCATAACAAAAGAAAGGATCATCCTCCTGTTGCCGATATTAAAATGGTAAAATTAATACAATACCTTTTTATACTGTTTGTTATTAAAACAAAAAAAGATTCATCACTCTGTTGCCGATGTTAATATGGTAAAATTAATAAAATAGATGCCTTTTTATACTGTTTGTTATCAAAACAAAAAAAAGATTCATCTCTCTGTTGCCGATTTTAATATGGTACAATTAATAAAATAGATGCCTTTTTATACTGTTTGTTATCAAAACAAAAAAAAGATTCATCTCTCTGTTGCCGATGTTAATATGGTAAAATTATTAGATGCCTTTTAATACTGCTGGTTATCAGAATAAGCCTTGAAGTTTAAGACACATATCAACACATACCTTTATACCTGCATATTTTTTATCAAGCATTTCACATTTATTTACACAATCCATTGTTCCTTTTACATATCCAACTGATATAGACAATGATTTTGTACGTGACTCCTCCTTAAAGCATCCAATACTAACTACAAAAAAACAAAACAATTATGTATAAATATTATTTTCTTTAAAGCTTTTATGTCTCTAAAATGCAAGAAGTTATTTTTATAATTTAAAGGAAAGGAATTAAAGGATTTCTTGTAAACTTTAAGTACTTTTTTAATAGAATTTATTTATATTAATTTCTTTTACTGAATTCTAATCAAAACATAACATTCAGTCAATTGTTTGTTTTGTGTTTAACGCAACATCAACCCTTTTAGGTCATTCTAATGCTGAGAAGAACTACTTTGATAAACATTATTTTATACACTGCTTTTTTTTTTTAATAATCTATTTAATCCATAGCTGGAGGGAAGATTGGGATTCTACCTTTCCCAAGGGTATAAGTCGGCATGTTAACATAAGTGGACCAACTACCATTTGAACCCGCGTACTATGTCTCTGGAGTCCAATTGCCTACCCACTGTGTCACGTCTACCATCCCATTCAAACAATTGAGAATTACTTGCAAGATTCATAACATTTTAGATAATTTATGTTGAAATTACTTTTTATAGATATGAAATAGAAACATGATATTTTTTTACATATACAATCACTTTTATTTTTATAAAAATGGCTTTTTAAATAACGATTCAAAACATACAGTTTATAAAAAAAATGAGATTCATGTAAGCTATTCAAATAGAAGAAAATTTCTACTGATAATTTTCAAGTTAACACGTAAAAATTATTTTTGAATACATATATGCATTCACATTTTATGAATTAATTTGTTCATTTGTGATTTATTAGATGGTGTCAATGAAATGCCATTATTTCCAAAGCCTATTTATATGAAATTATGTAAAGAGACCAAAATAAATTTGTAGAAAATATTTTATGATATGCAATGAGTTTTCTTTTGTTATATAAATGTTTTTATTTACAATTATGAAATCAAGATTACTTAAAGAAGAAAATATTACTTACTTCCTTTGTCTGTGAAAAAAAGTTTTATGTAGAAAATGAAAAAAAAAAGAAAATAAATTGTTCATTTTATTGTGGATCCATTTTAGATATTCATATATAATTTGAACAAAAATTACTGAAAAAAAAAACAAGTATATAATCGTACAAAAAATAGGATTTATTCATAACTTTACTAAGAGTATTATTCAGTATAACTAACAGCACTGATAAACAAATGAGAATATATTTTTTAAATGGCTTTAGCAGCTTCGGGGAGATGGGGTCCGTTAACTCGTGAGAGCAGCTCAACTAGGTGAAGGGTAACACCGAATGTAAAATGCCGGGTAAGATCACGTAAAAATGGCCTCGTGTCAAACTTGGGTTGGTGTTCACCTAGTAAATATAATATTTTTAAGATGATACAACATTTATTATTATAAAACAAGAAATATTTAATGAAGATCTGGATGATGACATTAGACCTTGAAAGGCAACTGAAGATTTCACTAAACATCACCCAATTGCTTGACTTCGCTTTTAACTTTAAGCAGTGTCGAGCCTGGTCAGTTGTTAGATGGGTGACTATTTAAGAATAACAGGTACTGTATCTTGTGCCGGGGCGGGAAATACACAGGTTAGTGTCTGGAGGCGCAGTTAAACCACTGGGTTGATGTACCCTTAGTCGTTAGTTAGACAGGCATCTATACATGTGGCTGGGACCGCTTGGGAAGTTCAAATTCCCATGAGACTTTATTTAAAATTAATAAATAATATTTCTTTTCTTTTAAAACCTTCTGTTTTCTAAAAAGAACAGACTCAACTGAAAAATTAATGGTGATCATTTTTTATAACTATTGATTTTTATACAGATAAATTAATAAAACAAAAAAAATCAATTTTACTTACATAATCTGTAAACAGAAATAGCCCAAATCCCACCGCAGACACCTTTGATTTCACATGGATTTTCGCACTTGTTTGATTTTCCATATCTTGAATAGTCATAACCACAAAAGCACTCAGTATAAAACTGTAAAAAGAAGGAAAAATATAGTAAAAATATTCATTAATCTAAGAGTTATTGTTTTTGTTACATTATATAATTACTATTATGGTTTTTATTATAAATTTTGATTGAGCAACAGATGGACTTATCATCATATGACTGATACTGCCTAGGCTCTGCTTTGCCAAGTCCCCTAATAACAACACAGAGTTTGTGATGGAGTGATTATGCATGCTGAAAAGTGATTGATCTCAGCTATTCTTTATTCTTTGTTATATTACTTCAATATAGCTTCAACTTAAAATTGAGTCATGTAATTATTTCAACCTTTGACCAATACACATCTTAATATGAAAATAAACTGAAATATCTTAACTAAATTAGTTCTTATGAACGTTAACAAAGCTTATTACATTTTCAGTTATATTATTGGTAGTGATATTAGAGTAAATAAACACAATATCATTTACACTACAATGCCATCATTTTAAGAATATAGTAATTCATGAATTATATATTCATACAAAAGTAAAACATTTTTTAATTATTTTTTTGTGATTCTAGATTTTTTGCAATTTTTTAAAAACTTTTAACCAGGGTCGTGCTTAGCCACTTAGCGGCCCCGTCTCAGAATGCGCTTTGCTGCCTCTTTACTCTAAAAAAGACACTATGCCCCCCCTCAAAATACTGGAGCTTCAACTATATATACATACATATGAAAAAAATATATATCAAGAGACACTGGCGGAAAGAAAAATGGATTGATAGATGTATATTTCAAGTGTGATTTTCTAATTAATCCAAATAATGAATTATTTTGGTAATTTTTTGCAAAAGAATCTGTGAAGCAAAGGAGACTTGGGCACCTAGGGAGCTTGCGCCCCCGGAATTGTGGGGTCTGCGGGGGCCCTAAGCACGGCCCTGGTTTTAACATCAGTTTTAATTTTCACATTCAAGAATAATTTTTCAGTCATTAGACTTTAATGTCATTGTGTTTTATTTTTAAAAATGTAAAAGATGATTGGGTTGTTTTTATTTTAAATCTTATAAACATTATGTCTTCAAATTATAAGGCATCCAGGCTATTTTTAACCCAAAAGACATTATTTAAATGAAAACAATTTTTTTTATGTTCAAAATAAATATCTAACAAACACAGACAAAAATTAAAACAATTTTTGTATTTTTTCTAATAAAATTAAAAAAAAAATAGTTATAGAATAAATATTAAATGAATATCCTGTTAATCTTGAATATAAATTTCTTTTGCAGTCAATATTGCTTATCATCAACATTAATTGTAATCTTCAAAATATATTTCCTTAAATAAATAATTCTATAAATAAAACTAAAATTTATGAGTATTTCAAGATTAAATTTAAAAAACTGACATCATGTTAAGCAACGTAGATTTCAAATTTCATTATTCTTCATACAATTATCATAATTAGCTTTCCAAGAATTTTCTTTTAATATACTTGGCTTTTGAATGATGTTAAATATTAACGTTGACATGAACGTACTTGTATTCCTGCATATTCAAATCCATATCCATGATTACGACATTTCTTGGTGCATTCCATACTACCTTTGACTGATCCAAATCTGTAGGGTAATGTAAAATTAGCAGCATCCTTGTAGCATCCCACATAATCTAAAAAGGCAAAAATTTAAAAAAAAAATTGATATTTGTTTACTATTGGGCCCGTTTTTGCTGATTTGCCTGTGATAACGTCAAATGTTGTTACTCGAAAAATTTGCACCGGGTCGAAAAATGATAAATTTAACAAAACCAAGGCTTAATTAACTTTATTAATCAGACTTTTGTCCTCATCTTAGTAGGTTTTTGATGTTCGAGGGAGACTAGGACGAAACGTAGTGTAGAAACATCAAAAATTTACTAAGATGAGGACAAAAGTCCGATTAATAAAGTTAATTCCCAAATTATGAAGCCTCTTCTCAAAAATAAAAAAAATAAAACTATAATTGAAAAATTCAGTTCGGATCTGATCAGAAAAAAATAAATAATTGTTTTTACTTTTACTTGGTTATTTGATATTTTCAGTCAATATTTGATCTGATTTCACAAATCCTGAATTTTGAATTATTCATGTTCTTTTGAGTTCTGATATTTATGAATTACAGTTTTAGTGTTTGTATCTATTCTAAACAAAAGAAAATAAATCAAAATATAGTTTGGTAATTTAAGATAAATGCAGGCGTGAACATAATATCCAAAAAATGTGATTCACAGAAAATAATCATAAATGGTGTGTTTAAAATGAATGATAAATCCATATGTTAATGTTAAGTTTTTGAAATAATTCTCTCTAATCATTTACTTTGTTATGATTTTCACAGTTTTTTTTTTGCAAAAGAAGAACAGCTTGATATCATGTATTTTATTGATGTAAATATCTTGACTTTTTATGGTTGTAATAATTCTAAATATTTCTTTTTGATAATTCATTTAATAATAAATTAATTCAGTTAATAGATCTCTATATATTTATAAACTAGTCTCGATAAAGAGTATTTAAAGATTTTTTAAATAGATTTTATAGACTCAGAAAATACAAGTGCACAAACAATTCTGGACAAGCCAAGCTATTTTGTTTAGGATATTTTGAGATGCCTTAAACACCAAAACTTTTTTTATGTATACATATCTTATTACTAATATAATTCTTATCAAAGGAAATCGTTGTATAAACCAATCGTAGATAACAAATTAGGGTGATTATTTAAAAAAAGTTTTCATTAATTCATTTTTATTAAGTAGTCAAATTGATAAAAATCTTAACTAAAAATCTTAAATAATGAATCAAAATTGATTTTTTCGATAAAAAATATGCAATAATTTTATTACATCATTATTAAAAATTAATGTAAAAAATACTTACTTTCCGCAACTGAGGTGGGTTATTTAAAAAAAGAAAAGAAATAAAAATACATTAAATATTTCATTGTATGTCAGATACATTACGTCCACTCTCTTTATACTCTACTCTCTTTATAAAACTGGAGCATTAGGCAAAATCAAATAAAATAAAAAATAGATTAAACTATTTATATCCCTTTTATGATTGAAATATGAAAATATTTTTATCTTGGGCTTAAATTAACAGAAAATGTTTAAAAACTAATTTTATAATTCTATCTCCTTTACCTCCTTTTTTGTTTAATCTGGTTAAGACGGTTCGATACTGTATTCAGCTCGTTTCGGTACCTCCTACAGCCAATCTGGTGCCAAACCTACTGCTCTGCTTTCCTTTGGATTCTACTGGCAAGGCCGAGAGAGGGATACTGAGAAATGGACAGAATCAGAGGGCCCAAAAACCTTTGCCCAGGCCTTGTTCCCTGGAGAGGCCACCTAAATGCCACTGTTCCAACTGCAGAATTAACACAGGGTGCATTTATCCATCGTCTCTAGAGATGTATATATGCCATTCATTCTTTCTAGTTAATGATATTAAGATTGGCTTTAAAATTGATCAAAAAAATTAAGTCTTAGCTAATTATTATATAGTATTCATTAATAGATTTATCAATAAAAGTCTATGCAGATCTAGCCTCCACTGAGTTGTGTTTTGATATTTTTCAATTATTACATTTATCACATTGCAAGAAAATCATTCAAGATAAATTCTTATATAATTATTTTTCTATGTAACTGTAAGACATTACACATATTTAGGCAAAAGTGTATTGTCGTAAAATCACAAGATACTGGACTAAATCTCTTGTTTAAAAAAACAATAAAGTGAAGTCCATTTGGCCTGGTGGTGAACCACAATACGCAAGTTCGAATCCCAGTCGTTCCATTTTGCCTTCATAATTTGACTAATATCTTTCAGAAAGGTATGAATC
The DNA here is from genome assembly GCA_034780655.1 of Idiosepius hallami. NCBI lineage: Eukaryota > Metazoa > Mollusca > Cephalopoda > Idiosepiidae > Idiosepius > Idiosepius hallami. The sequence continues at coordinate 13,526 of JAUZSX010190833.1, forward strand.
CCCACGTTTCCCTTCAGCTATGGGTTAATTAGCAAATATTGTTATACTAAAAAAAAAAAAAAAATTACGTGTGTATACAAAAAAACAATTGTTCTCGGATTTTAATGACCTAAAAAGTTTGATATGCCGTAAAACACAAACAACCAAACCAACAAAAAAAAACAATAAAAATTTGAAAAGAAATTATTAAAAATGAAAATAAAATTATTTTTTAATGAAACAAAATTAAATTACACAAATTGTAAAATATTTTCAAATAAAGCAAAGATAAAATGTATGCAGTGGCGTGGCAACAATTTTTGCCGCCAATGGTTGTTGTCAGATTTGAACCTCCCTGAATACCGACAATTCTAAACGTTAAATATTCCAAAATGCCCTTAAAATACTTATTTTCTTAAAACTGCAATCAAGGATCTAATTATATTCAATTTAATATATCTATTTTTCTTGGACTGATGATACAGTTTAAAAATCCATTTAAAAACAGTATTTTTAGCAAATATAAAACAAGATACATGCTAAAAACCTCAGCTTAGTTATGTTATTTTTTATCATCTTTTTTTACGCCACTAAGATACCGCCTCTGGTATGTGTCACTTCGGGTGACCCACCCCTTGCATCCATCTATATCTACGCTGCTGACTGTGTGATGTTTTTTCCATCTTATAAATGTTGAAAACATTGTTGAAGATTTTGATCCATATTGAGTTTACTTTGGCACACAAGAAATAAATGGACAATATTTACTTTTTACTTATCTTAAAAAAATACAAATGAACAATAGCAATTTATTAATGAATAAAAAGATTACAATTTTCTTTACAATGATTTTTTAGTAACATTTTTTAATCTGGGACAAGGATATAAATATTAGAATAAAAACAAATTATACAATGTTCCTATTTTTCATTGCTATGAAACTTAACTCCTGAAATCTAACTTATTTATTTTTTTTATTGATGCAATTTAAAAACAGATATTGAAATAAGAAATAACCGGAAAATAAATTAAAAAGGTAATTCAGATCCTTACAGGACACTGTAATCTCCAGACACACAAGAAAACCATAGGTCTGGCAACATCACCCATGTGCCCGAAATGTGGCGAGGAGGATGAAACACCAGATCGTCATATATCTGTGTGTAAGGTTTACCAAGGTCTTCGTTTAGAATACATTGGCTCAACAACACCTACAATCAGATCAGATGTTGATAGGCTGAACATAAGGAAACTGGCTACATATCTCAAGCAGGCAGCGAGGCTTGTAGAATATAATTGATAGCCAGATCACCTACATTGAATAATCGCAATGGGCCAATTGACAGACCTCCACAAAGTGTCTGTAAGGACCAATACTTTATAGGAAAGTCCTTTAGACACCACTGGTTAATAATAATAAGTAATTAAATTGATCGTTTTGATAAATGATAAAATTATCCTTGTACATCTTACTACTTAAAAATCATTCTTATAATCAGTTGGGCAGCGACGGTGGAGCATTGGTAGAAGCTCGGGCTCTGGAATCGTATTACGCGAGTTCAAATCCCAGTCTTAACCATTAGGTTCACTTTAGCAGCCTCGGGCAGATGGGGCTCGTTAGCTCGGGAGAGCAGCTCATCTAGGTGAATGGTAACACCGAATATAAAAAGCCCGGGTAAGAGCACATAAAAATGGCCTTGTGCCAAACTTGGGTTGGTGCTCATCAAGTAAATATAATAATCAGTTGAAAAACTAAGACAAATATATTTGAAAAAATATATGTATTAAAAACTCAACTTACATAGTTTAACTTTGTCAGACATTGCTAAGAAGGGAAAAAATAAGAATTTCAAATATAAGAATCGTTTTAATTCAAATTTGGTGAAAAAATCAGATTCTATTGTTATAATTAAGATCTTAAAAAAAAAACATTATTATTTTTTACAAATAGATATATAGTTTATTTGTATTGTTTATTACCAACAATTATGCAAAGCTTATAAATTTGTCAGAAATTAAGTTTAAAATATACCAAAAATCGTTTTTTAATCTTCAAAGTGTTGGGGAGTAAAACACCCCTCATTATAGACTCGTCGACTCAGCGAAGGTCGGCGCATGCGTGCGACCGACGAGTCACTCCGAGAGATACTTCGATAGTCACTTCGAGGCTGGGAGTCGCCTCGACACCGTCTCCGGGGCAGGTCGCCCCAGCGGCCATAAATTTCTGTTATATTTATAATACACATTTTATACTGTCTCCGTTGTCTTTGTCTTTTTTCCACAACACAAAGTTAAAGGATGCCATTTATTGCATACTACTAATTTTTTATGGGGGTTAGTTCGTCGCCATTTTGTGTGGTGTTATTGAGTCACTGATGTTGTAGCAGAGAGAAGACAAGACACGGGAGAACTGTGGAACAACGTGTATTACAAATATACATGGTGACATGGCCGCCGGACAACCTGCCCCCGAGACGGCCCCGTGGAGACTTGTGGAGACTGCGTCGAGGCCTAAGCTTCGTGCATGCACTGACCTTTGCCGATTCAGGCGAGTCTAAACTGAGGGGTGTTCACTCCCCAACACTTTTCCAGACACCCACACGTACAAACAAACACACACCTATGCATATATACACACTTAAACCCATTGTCTATATAAATTATTCTTTGTTTGGTTATGGATAATTAATATGCTATGCTTATATAATCACTAGGGCTGTGACAATATTCTTTTTAAATATGCTTTATATTCTCTTAATATGCTGGAAATATTCTTCAAGAATATGCTTAAGAATATGTTTCTACAC
>JAUZSX010191052.1:0-16308 GCA_034780655.1 Idiosepius hallami
GTTAGCAAATCATATGTTCTTGCTGATAAACTATATTTTCTTTTTAATAGGATAACCAAAGAGAAACTGATTTAAAGTTGATACTTTTATATACTATTAGTTTTATTCTCTCTTATCTCTTCTGTTCATAATAGAAAAAGAAAAGCTTGTTATTTTCAACCATTCAATTTATAAGTGACTTTATCACATTAAAAGAGGAAACATATTTTCATTGATGAGAATTAAAATCATTTTATATCCAATAATGCATATTTCACTTTATTTAACAAAAAAACAGTTTAAGTACTCTGGGGAAAAAACATTTTTCTATACAAAAAATGAAAGATGCTGAATGTTGCCCATGTGAATTCAAATCCTATTCTCACAACATGGAAATACCTCATATGTAAAGAAGAAGGTAAAAAATAAGTTCTAACATAATATATCAATCTAATGCTGGTCCCATCCATCTATCCACAAGAATATACACTGCAATTGGAAAGTTTTGATCATACCACCTTTATCAAGAAATCAAGATGAAAGATAGGAAGTGAAACTATGAAAAATAGTTAGACACAAGGTCAATTTTACGTGTTCATCATATTCCCGGGCTTTTTTATTCAGTGATGCCCTTCACCCACTCTCATTGAGTAGACAGTTTCATTTACAAGAGTTTTTGGAATCAATATTATCCTTATTTATAGAGGAGTTACTCTCCTAATTTAAAGAGCTTAAACTGCCTGAGGCAGCCAAAAGTGAATGTAATGTTTTGACTAGAATTTAAACTTGTATAATATGAATCCAAAATCCAAGCTTTTACCACTGCTCCAATTTTGCTGCCTATGAAAATGGTATATAAACTAGCTTTTAAAAAATATACATATACAGCAAGTTGTATAGCTAATGATTGAATAAGTAATGTAGAAGTATTGTTATGTTGAAATCAATAAAAAATTAAAAACTTGACAGGCTTGCTAATTGGCTTGTGAATAAAATAAATGAAACAATTATAAATTATTCTTTTGCAAATATGAAACAAGATTTTAATCCTGAAATTTGCATTTGACATGCACAAATCAATTAGAAAGATTGGTGTATCATGATATTCCTCTATCGTTACATGACCTTGCACATCCATTTGCTAAACAAATATTTTCATTTCAAGTGATTAAATTTTGATTTCTCTTAGATCTAACCTGGAAAAATATTTCTTTCATTTTTATGACATCATCATTTTATTGACTGGAATAAATGGAAACATAATTATTTGTTGATATAGAAACTTGTTAGATTAGCAAGTTGTCAGGAGAGTATCATAAAGAAAGTGCTCAATTGAAATGGATCTTTAAAGGAGATTAGCACAGAAACAGAGGTCAAAGTAACATTCATTAAAACCAATTAATTACCTTAATGTGAAGAAAATGAATTTCTGAATCTAAATAAAATAAACATTAACCTCTTCTTGCATAATGAATCCTGACATTTCACACATTTCAATTCAAAATGATATTAACACCCTACATATTTTGTTGGAATTAGATAATTAGGAATTAAAAAATCTAAGAAAATCATTTACCCAAGTTAGTTAAACTACTTTCATCTTCACTATAATCTTCACAATATTTTGCCCAATGTGCCCTATAGCCTCCTTCAGTCTAAGCCTAATATTTTCTCAAAACTGTGAACTTAACCCAGTATTTAAACTTGAAAAAGGCTGAAGGGCATATTAGCTGAAATGTAGGGAGGTTTATTTAAAGAAAGTTTATTTCCAAGTGCTATTCCAAAACATTGAGAAAATAAATCCAAATAGAAGAAACAGATGCAGTTAGTTGGTCAATTTCATAAAAATTGATTTGGTTTTACAGATCAGTTATTAACACAATTAACACTTTCAGATTTATTTATTCAATGTTGTAAATATTTGTAAAGCTCAAGAATTAATGAAGTTGTTCAACTTTTCAACCCAAATAGTTCTATTCTGAAAAAATTATTTAAAATGGCTGAATAGCTTAACGAGTGAGTTAGAAATTATAAGACTTGCTTTAACCAAGGCTACAAAATTACTGGCTTGAGTTTGTTTCAGTAATTTCTCTCTGGTCAATGCAGCAGATTCAAAAAAAAAAAAAATTAAAAAAAAACATTCAGTTTCATCAAAATTTGTTATATTGGAAATTATTCTTTACACCATTCACTTAATCCTCCACAGATATCATTAATAATAATAATTGGGAATAGAGAATTATTTAATATCAAAATTACATTTTTTGGATGTGTATAATTTCTAAATTGATAATTAATACATGTTTTTGGTCTTCTTTCATAAAATAAAATAATTGGCATCAGAAGTGAAAGAACTTATATATTATCAAACTGGATTAATGATTCTAGATTTCCTTCATTTTAAACCTATTTCATTGTCTTTACGTTTAAGACACTTGTCTACATGTTCTCAAAAACATATATACAATGCCTTAAATTTGTGTCTACAGTCACTGAACAAAAAAAAAACAATAAATTGAGTTACCTAGATTTTTTTTAGAAATATCATTATTGGATATTTTCCAAATATTTCCAAGACGTTTCCTAAATGGTTTAGGAGAACACATATTGACAGCAGTTCATAATTTATGAACATGCCATATATGAGTACATTAAATCACTTTTATTTCCATAATTTTAATAGTGTATTGTTTGTGGTGCACCTTATTAAGCCTCCCTATTTGGTCCTTTGATTTTCAACTTAAAAGAATATACATTCTATATCACAAAAAAAGTAAATGAGAAAGGTGCTATGTCTTATTTACTTGATTAAAAAAATGTAGATTAAGATTAAATGATTAACAAAAGCTTTTGGTTTCTAATGCTAGTGCTCTATTTTCTAACAATAAGCAAACATGTGAATAATTTTATATTTAAAAGTATATTTAAGTTTACTCATTAGAATAAAACAATTGAAATTGAGTAAACAATAACTGTAATCTTTTTATTTGGTTTACCATTTATTTGAATAAATTATTAAATTTTGTATCTTATTACATTCAAATACCTTTGCATAGCAAGCATATATATTTTCTAGTGGTAATATTTACCTTAAGGAATAAAGTAGAAATGGAGATGATTAATTAAAATAGATATTTTTCTTTGCAGAGATAAAAAAAAAATAATGAAAGAAAATCAAGCCTAGCAGTTTCTTGATTTTCATCTGTAAATTCTCTATTTCCTTGAAAGATCTGCAACTGAGGCAATAAGGCAACCAGGATGCTATTTTTCAAGGTTATTCCTACTTGAAAGAATGAATTAACAAGCTTCCAGCACACACATGACCTTCAGCAAGTAATAAGCTAAGCATTTCAAATAACAATGACAAAAAGCTTTATAAATGTGGTCATTGCAAAATAGAAGGGAAAAAAAGTAGTTTCATTCTCTGCCATTTTACTCATAATAATTGGGGAAAGAGCGACAGTCTGCAAAAAAAAAAAAAAAAAAAAAGTTCTCAGTAAAAAAAAATTCTTGAGAACATTGGAATTATTCAGCCATCATCAATAGATTAATGAAAAATATGACGATTTTGGCATCTTCAACACTAGAATTTTTCAAATACTTTTTTCATTTTTTTGATCATTTTTGTTAAGAGAAAAGCAAGGAGAAAGACTTCCTGCTTTGTGATTGGTTTTTATTTGAATTCTTCTGAGCCTGATGATTGCACAGTTGGGAACTTTCTGCAAGGCAACACATGCGTGACAGTCTCATGGGATACTGAATACAGAAAAGCAAGTGGTTGATTATTCTCAAAACTAAATATCAATAATGAAGTGGCATTACTTCAATTTAGATAGTTGCGTGGCAGAGAATTGTAGCACCTAAAAGTAGTGCACAATCATAACTGAAAACTCATAAATTAAGACTATTATCCATTTTAGCTTAATAATAGAAATTTTTATGTATTTTAGTTTAATAAGAGAAAAAAATCCAAACCACGAATAAAAATCATATTTTTGGAGTTTTCAGAAGCCCCAAACAACATATAATCCTGGATATTCATCTTTCATCTATTTACATTAATGCAGTCTATAAAAACTAAACAAGCTACATAAAAACATTCATTAGTTTCTATGTGAAATCTATTTAAGGATTTTGTTTGTTAAAAAAGAAAAAAAAATAATATCACATATCAGATATTAAACCTCTTTATATGGCTGATTTAGTTTTAACTCATTATTAGTAGTTTTAATATGCATTATGTACCATTAAAAATCTATGAGAATAATGATGAAAAATTAAGAAAAATAAATTCTAGAGCACAAAGGTGCATATTCTAATGGCACCATTCCCATCTTCATAACTCTCAAAACTAAAAAAAAATGGTTGGCATTACTTTTGGAACAAACCTCATAAGTGCTTAGGCATTGCAGTTCTAGTCATTCTGTTAAATTCACTATTTTTTTTAAAACTCATAGACTTAGAAAAAAGATAAGTCTTTCTATTCATGATGTGATTGATAGTGTTTTTTTTTTGTTTGTAATTTTAAAATTATGCTCTGAAGCATCTTATAACTATCTGATGTATTAAGATGAATAAGTTATTCCTTTTTTTAACTGGTATGATTTTAGTATGAATCCCTTTGGAAATCAATGGAAACATCTTGTGTGCCAAAAATTCTATTCAAAATGAAACAAAACAGTATACAGAGATATTATTAAAAAGCTAAGAATTAGAAGAAGCCATGCACAAAATTTAATCAGTTTGAGGCAGGAAAATGAAATTTCTTGTCCCACTGATCACAAAAGAGATAGTTGAAAAATTCATTTTTATTCTAAGCCAATTAAGTAGACATTGATATTTCAAGCTGGAAAATCAGGTTTTCTTCTTTTTATTCTCTAGTAAAAAATAATGTTTAGATATTCAAACTTGTCTGATAAAGATCACGATTTCACTGATATTCACCAAAACAAAAAAGGATTAGTTGGAATTTATCAACATTTTCAGACTACATTTTCTGATATATATATATGTATATATATATATATAACACAATGACAAAATTAATCTTTTATACTACATCTAGACAAAAATAAATAATCATTTTCATATAACATCTTCATGTTCAATATAAATATATTTTAATAGCAAACCTTTGCTTGAACATGTTCTGCTAATTTTTTATATCTATTTATGGATTAAAATTATTTTTCAAATCAGAATTTAATTAACAAATTCATTTCTCTAAACAATCTGTCAGAATTATTTGCCATTCCCAAGAAAATCAAGAATAATAACAATTTTAAGTTTTGATTATCATTTATTAAATTGATGAAGACATCGAAACTTGTTCTGAGTTTGGTTTAAAAATAAAACATTCATAAATTTTTATTGTTCTTGATTTGGGTGAATCTTTATCACCAAAGAAGGTCATTTTTTATATCATTAATTAGGAAATTATTGCAAAAATTGTTATTGATATTTTTGAGAATAGCAAAAGAATTGGCTAAAACCATTTGAAAAAAATAAACATTTAAATGAATTTACTCATACTCTACATCATAAAAACAAACTATTAAAACAAAAATTACCCAAATCCTTTTTGTAGTGAGTGAGAAAATGTTAAGAAATCCTTGTAATTTTAGATCTGTGCTTCTCAACCATTTTTTCAACCATGGATCCTTTTTGAATTCTTTTGTTTTTGGCACAAACTTTCATAGCTATTGGACATACAATTTTCTATCTTTTAGTAATATAAATTTGAATTTTAAGGTTTTATTTAACAATATAATAAATGGTATATAATAATTATAATTAAATGTAAACAAACTATACTTATAATAATAATGATGATGATAATAATGATAATCTTAATTATAGTGATATATAGCTTCTCAGGCAATCGAATTCATTGTGGCATTATTTAAGTAAACTGGTTAAAAAAGAATATGGAATTGTTGCATTTAGATTGTAAAAGCAGGTTTCCTAGATTTTAATTTTGGAAAATGTAGAAATGAAAACTTTGTCATGAAAATATATAAGCATTTGAAATCCAGATCCATTACTGATTTTTTTTTTTTGTATTTATAATGACATGGCTTTATTTATTGAACTAGGTAATTGGCTTCAGAGCTTCAGAGCAATTGTATACTATCCTCTTTCTTTCTCTCTTTCACTCCCTTCCTCATACACCCACACAAGAACACAGTTATTCAATAGGAATATGCATCTCCTTTAGAAATCGTACTTCAGTTTAAATTAAGCAAAATGAAATTGGAATTTCAAAATATATATCTTACTAGGTTTAACCTTAATATTTTACTAATACTAATACATAACAATTTTTCTTCTTCCAACCTCACCAACACCACTGGCTCCTCTTTCCTCAGTATCCAACCTTTCAAGTTGGTTGAAGCAAAATATTATTTAACGACACATGTTGTAGAATTATTCTACATTATTTATTAAACCAAGAAATAACATTTTTATCTGAGAAAGTAAACTAAAATATCAGTTTAATCTAGATCAAAGAGAAGTTACTATGTAGTTATCTACAACTATGAAGCCCCTCATTTTTCTAGCCATGGCTTAAATAGTATTAGTTCTATTCTTCAAACGATTTGTTTTTTAAACAAAAAGTTAGAAAAATCATATTAAGTGATTAAAAAATATGAACATTTCAACCAAAACATAGTTTTAGCTTGTTTAATGTCAAAAGAATGCTCAGATACCGAAGAGGAGAATCAGGCTTAAAGTAAATAATTCTGGTATCATATGAGTGTTTTATCCGTTCTGTATCATAGAAAAAGTTCAGAAACATTGCGTGTACAGATTTTACTCTGACGATAGCTATTTGAAATTGAGATATTCATTAAGTCTTATTGAGGTTGTACATTTGCAAATGCTAAAAATATCTTCCTTTTTAACAACAATTTTAAAAACAATGATATTATTATCCAGTTGTCTTCAATAACTGTTTATCCATTGCTTCTTGTTTCATTTTCTTCACAAAATCTGCATGATTGGTTGTATTCAATGTTGAAGAAACCAAGAATCAAACCCAGTTTCAAACCCAGTTTGATTTTAATCTCAAAAGAATCCATACACAAATAATAATAATAATCCATTTTGATATATATCTACTGTTGTTAAAGTATTTTCTCCTTTCAGTTTCATGAATGTATCAAAAGAAATTTTTTAACAATATTTATCTTTTATCAATTCCAGTGTCAATTGTTGTAAGTGTTCTTTAGGAACATTTTTATGAATTATTCTAAAACAAAAAATCCCCAATTTATCAACAACATTAACAATTATTGAAACGTATATAGAAAATTTGTTTTTATAAATAACTGGGTATTTGGCTTCAGTATCAGAGCAATTGTATACCTCTTTATCTCTCTCCCTTCCTCATATACCCATACAGGCATACACTTATTCTATAAGAATCTGCATCTCATTTACAAATCATACCTCCTTAGAAGAATAGTAGTTGTACAATCAAAGTTATAAGTTGGAAGCAATCTTGAACCCATACTTTTCCCAAGGATATTAACTCAAAAGAAATGACCTAAAAGTTAATAGAAACCAGTTTTATAAGTATTTATTCTTACAAATAGTCAATCATTAAAACTACTTTCACTGTTATAATCAAAACTGACTTCTTAAACAAAGTTATCTTAAAGAGCTAATAATGGCCTAAGAAAACAAGAATAAATAGAGCTTGCAAGCTAGTAATATATACATATCTATAGAAAGTGGGGATTCACTTCCCTTTGGTTGAATGGCCATTAAGCTACTCACTGAAAGGAGTTGATTCTAGCCTGTACACTACTTTCACAATGATTCTATGAGAACAGCAGATTCAAAATCTTTGTCTAGATATTCAGATTATTTAAAGTCACCAATGTTTAAAAAAATCACTGAAAATGATATTTTGTCAGAACTTCACATGCCAAAATCAACAGAGAATCCTATCTATCTATCTATCTATCTATCTATCTATCTATCTATCTATCTATCAGAATTTCTATGATCAGAGAAACTTTTATATGATCTTTAATGCACTTTTACCTATTTCTTTAAATATCATTATTATTATTGGAATATCTTTTCTTTTTTATCCAAACATTAAAATTACAGGCTGTAAGTTTGGTTTATTGTTTTGTAGGATATTAAACCTTGTGATTTATTTTGTATTAAACTGCAAGTATTTTCTTGCATTATAAATTTATATTAAATCATTAAATACTCATTTTTATAATGGATAATTACAAGAACAATAAAAGGAATTTTTCTCTGAAAACAATTTTCATATCAAAATACAAGTAATACTTCTTTATCCAAAATGCTTACGTAAATATCTGGTTTACAAATGTAGTATAAAAGATTGGGTATTAAAAGGTTGAAAATTTCATCTCAAGACCTCTAATCTATATCTTGCAAAATAGTTAATAGTAAACACTTAAAAAAAAGTAATTGGTCCTGTTAACGTTAATGGAATGTAAAAGAACATGCTGACTTTTATCTAAATGTGTGTACATTTGGTGAGAGATTTACAATTCTGTAAAAAGCACTTAGATGTTTAGTAATGTCATTCTACGATAAGCAAGTATGAACTGTAGTTTCAAAAACACCTTACAAATAAGCAATGTGCTAGTTACCAGTTATATCTACATAGCACATAGAAAAATAAATGGAAACTCTTTTTATTTCTGTGTCCTTATTATTCACTGAAGAATAAAGAGACTGAAAAATTATTATTGTATAGCAAGTTTAAACCAAAAGTTGCTTGATCACAAAGTGCCTACTTCTTAACTAACTTTTTTATGTTTAACATATATCTTTTTTAAATTTAGAATAAAAAATATTTTCATCTTAAAATAATCTCAGGAAAAAAACAAGATCATCATATATTTATTACATATATGTTGCTGACTAAAGAATTTAAGTTCAGTATTTTATATCAAAGATCGTATCTTTAACAATATTGTTATTTCTTGCTGATTAGACAAAAATTAAAACATGCATCCAAAATTTGTATAATTTAGACTTTTAAGATCAAAATCCACATTTTTATTGTTATAGAAATAAACTTTCTACTGATTTTGTCTCCTGCTTCCTTCAGCAGTTTTTATCTTAATTTCATTTATTTACTTTTCAATCTTATTAGTCTTTATATTGAAATAAAGTGCCTTTACAGAAATTAAAGTAAAAACCTTTTCTTGTAACTCAATGCATGTCAGGTGAATCTGGATAGTCAGGTTTACTCTTGACAATAAGCAAAAACAAACTAGATTACGAGTAAACTTGTGACTCCAATGAATAATTCTTTACTCAAATTACTAAACTCATTTTACATTTGTACCCCAGTCCTCATTAACAAATAGAGAAAAATCTATTTTTAAATAAAGGAAAAGCTTTGAAGTCCTTGGACCACTTCTTAGTTTAACAGCAAGATGAAAATCAATTAGAAGAATACAGAAGAACACAAAATACCTGAAGAAGGTTCAAAAGCATATTAGCTGAAACATTGCTTATATATTTATAAAGATGAGAACAATAGTCTAAATACTTCACAAAATACCAATTTATGAAGCCTAATCTAATACATTCAAACAAATAATAACGTAGAATCATCTAATTCAAAATAATAATTCATTTGTTGGTAAGAAAACTAATTCAGGCTGAAATATGTTTTTTCAAATCATCACAGATATCCTTGAAAATTGTTTAAAAAAAGAGCTTAAAATATAAATGGACAAACAATAGAAATTGAAAAAATTGGGCTAATAATATAATAATATTTGAATTAAAATATCATGTTGCAATATTCACTTACAGACACTTAAATAAAGATTCCAAGGAACATTTCTATTGATTTAGTTATTGTTTTTTTGCATTGATATGTCATGTAACGCTTAACCATTTAAATGCAATGCTACGTTTCATAGCTTAATGGATGGGTGCCCATCAAGTAATTCATTTTGTAACTATCAATCAAATTCACTTTTTTTTTCAAGTTCATGAAATCTAAGAAAGCACCTGTTCTTATAAATGGACATTGAGATATATATAAAAAAATCTATCCAACTTAGAAGGTTCATAGAATTATCGATCTTTCAGAACAGATTTTTATGGTGTGTGTGTGTTATATAAAAAGAGAGAGAAAAAGTAGATGATAATTTTAAATCATAGTCATAGGTGATCAAAATTTATTGACAGATAAAACTGGCAGGAGATAAAGTCAATATTCCATTTATAAATATTATTAGATATTTGAAGAAGAGACTGTTCTCTGCCAAATGAAGGCCATACATATATATATACATATATATGTGTGTGTGTGTGTTGGGGTAGGTTGCAATATCAATAATTAATGGGAACATCTTGTTATCTAAGAATTTACACATTCATATTTTATAAACATAAATAGTAGATGAATTGATTTTGAACATTTATTAACAAAAAAAATAAAACAAACCTATATACTATATATATATATATATATATATATATATACATAGTATTGGCTAGCATTCATCAAATGTAGCCTAAATCATCATATTAGCACTTATTGTGGACTTTTTTGCAAGTCTCTTGCTGGACTCAAATGCTACTTACATTTAACTAAGTGTAAGCATGCTAGACCAAACTAAGCATATTAGGTTATCAATCTTCATATGTGAAAATCGACAAGAGAATTCCTTTTATGGTGGTGTCGTGTTTATAGATATTTCTAAAAGGACACTACATAGGCAAAAAACTTTTTTATTAAATCATCATATATCGAGGAAGTTGTAAATGTGACATAATTTTGCATATTAAATTTATGGAATCACTTCTGGAATCAACATACTTTTGATTTTCTCAACAAAGTTTAGAAAAATAAAAATTTAACTTTGCTCTGAATATTCCTGTTTAGTTTCATTTTTATTGACAGTATTATAGTTTTTACAATATTTATATCCCAAATGATGTGAAAATGTTATGTAACACCTCTTATATTTATCTAAAGTTGGACTACGTGATCAGTGACAGATATTTTTAAAAATTCGAGGTAAAGTGGATTTGTTTTTATACCATTATCTATCATGTGTTTGTGTGAATGAGTGCTAGAGAAAAAAGAGACTGAAATAAATGGATGATATTTTGAAACAAGGATTTTTAAACAACCTTTTTTTTCAAGTTACTTTAATATCTAGACAGCAGAGATGTGTATGATTCTTAATATGGATTATGTTTTGGAGCATTATGATCCAAGTCAAATCCAAGTTTGGTTACTATTTTAATTCAAAGCTTAATGCCCTTAAAAAATGAAAGTCCTCAATTCCTTTCAACCTAAAAGAAATTTGACTACTGTTTTTCTAAAAATTCATTTAAAAAAAACTATTTTACAGATTCCTACTATATGGACTGAAAAAATTTTAATCAAACATTTTAAGCCCAGATGGTGGTTTTCATTGACCAAAAGTGTTGGCTTTTTAAAATAATATATTATTTCTATTATTATTTTTATTTATGTATATTTTTCATAATGTCACAATTTAATTTCTATTTTTTACACACACATTAAAGAATGGTATCTCTAGTTTTCTAAATGCATTTGTGTTTTATTTTTTAGTTGCTATATAATAAATGGAAATGATCAATATCATTGGTACATCATATGGCATGAAGCTAAATAAATAAATAAATATGCAAATACTCTATAACCATATATCTACACAGATCGAATATTCTCCAAAAAAACGTTTCGTAAAATATTGTCTAGTAGGAGTTAGAAGAATCTAACAGGCATGAAACCCAGAGTTACATTTTGATATTACTATGAATACACATCTACAAAATCCTACATATATACCGTGAGCCACTATCGTATTCCATTATCAGTTGGTTGGTTGTTGTACTGGCTTTTTAAATGCTAACCAAGAAATGGCATGATTCTATTTTTCTCAGGAGGAGGCACATGAGATGTGTGTTCGTGTGTTGGTACACGTATGTGTGTGTGTTTATGGTTCAGCTGCAAAAATCAATAGATATTCAGAATAAATGAAACATCAGTGTTCCCACCCTGAAGAATGAGGAAATTGATAAAACAATATTTCATCTATTTTCTTTCTTTGTCTCCTTACTATGCCTTCGATTTCCTGTCTTTTATTAGAAAGGTTTTTTTTTTTACTTTTAATGGATAATTCTCTAATTTTCCTTCTCTTTATTTTATCCATTTGTTTTGTTCTGTCTGTCTGTATGTCCCTCTCTAATTTGTTCATCCTTCTTTTCTTTCTATTCTTAAGCTTGTTTCCCTCAATATCATTCTCGGCTATTCGGCTACTATTCATCATTTCTGTTTTTTTCATAATCTTTCTCTTTTCCTCACAAAACTATTCTTTCTTTATCCTTTTCTCTTTCCAAATCCACCTTTCTATGGGTTTTTTATCCTCTCTCTCTCTCTCTCTCTCACTCTCTCTCAACTATAGAAGTTTTTCTTTCTTTTTAACTTTTCCTTTTTCTTCCTGTCTTTTTCCTTTTTTCCTCTTTTTTTCTTTGCTTATCTTTTCTTTTCCTTTTTTTCATAATCTTCTTTTTAAATCTTTTTGTTTTTAAAATATATCTTAACTTCTCTAAATAATTGTATTTCTCACTCTTTCTCTTTCATACAATCATTATTCGCTTTTTTATTTCCTTTCCAGAAAATATTGTTCTTTTTGGATTAGAAGATCATTTTCAGTCTCTCTCTCTCTTTCCCTCCCTCCCACTCTCTCTTGATTTCTTTATTCATTCAATCTTTCTTTTTTCTGATTTTCTATCACATTTTTTTTATTTTATTTTTTAGTTTCTTTATTATTTACATTAAAAAGAAAAAGAAAAAATATTTTTATTGTTTAGATATTCTTTCTTTTTCTATCATTTTTTCTATTTCTTCATTTTTCTCTCTTGTTTTTCTTGCCTATTTTCTTATTTTCTCTACTTCAATGTTTTTCCTTTGTTTCTTCTTTCATATTTTCTTTTTTATGTTTTTACTCGATTTACAGACTAATTAGAAGAGAAATTCATGATTTGAAAAATTTTGTTAAATTTTTTAAGGAGTGGTTTTGACACAACAACACAAAGTTTGTAAACTTAAAGATAATTGTGTTTTAGTTTTTTAAGTATTGAAAATTCAATATTTCATTGGAAATAATTTGAAATGATTTTGTAAACATATTTCTGAAAAGAAATACACACTATCTTTTGATATTCTTTAACATTTTCAATTTCAAGTTGAAAGCTTTTTAGATTTCTACTGAAAAATATCAAATATTTTGTTATTCTTTAAAAATAAATATTTTTTATGAATTCTATCAATTATGATTTATATTTTCCACTCAAGAGTAAACCTTAATAAACAGTTAATATCATTTTTTTCTAATGATCCTCCCATAAGTTAATAATGAGTTTCAAAACAAAAATTAAAAACTTTTAAGCATAAAACCAATATTTGATTAGCAAATAGAATTTCTAATATCAATCAATAATCATTTGTGAATATTATTAATAAATCTAAAAATAATATTTCAAATGTTTCTCATTGATATTCAAATAATAGTGTGGCTAATAAAATATTCTTATAAAAAAAAGCCAGAATGATTTTATTCTCTTTATCTTTTACACTGACATTAAATACCCTCACCTCACATGAACTCTGGTCATATGAAGCTTAAAGGTTTTGTTGCAAAGAATAATTCTGAAACTCTATAAAATGAATATGCAAAACAATTTTTGTAAAAGAGTTCTTTGTGTATAGTTCTATGGTTCAATAGATGAATTGAAGAATTTTAAGACCATCCAGGAAGAAAGGATTGTCTTAGGAAGTTGAACAAATATTTAAGTAAAAATAAAATAAATTGTTTACAATCCAATGGATATTGTCCTGATCACTGGATGTTCACTATAAGTTCCACTTCCTCGTATTGGTATTTGTCATGAGTAGGCCAAGAACTAATCGATTTTAATATGATGAGGAAAGACAAAGTTGAAGTCAATAGTAAACTATCTTTAAAAAATACAGTTCTTAGTTCTTAAACAAAAAACCTTGATCAGACATTGCAGTGATAAAAAATAAACTATTGATCATACCCTATTCATTTTTATCCCCAATACACAACAAACTGCTTTCATACTTCCTTCAAAAGAAATTAATGTAGATTAAATCTGATTCTATAAAGGAAAATATACTAGTGTACTTTTAAGTTGTATTGAAACTCATGCAATTTCAAAGCCATTGCTTTACAAAAAACATCAACCACTAATTATCAACCTGGCTCATTCAAGAATATAATTAAAAACATTATTTTTTTCATTTATCTATACAGAAGTTGACATAAAAAAGTACAAATCAAATACAAAATTCGTAGTTTAATAGGGTTTATTAATGTTTGGTTGATATTTTTTGCTAATAGATTATTATATACAATATTAGATATCAATAAATATGAGTGTCTTTTAGCATTTAGTTTTATTTCATATATTGGTAGCAAATTGGAAATTGAAGATTCTGTTTTAAGTTCTAGTCCATCATCTGGTCATATTTTATTGACAGAAAGGTTTTATTAATAATTAAAAAAAATGATTTTAGTTGAAAATTGCATGTCTTTATCATTAATTGTTAAGTAATAAATTTACTTTTAGAAAGTGCAACAAAATTTACATTACATAAAATAAATCCAAAGCAAATTTTAGATTCAATCTAAATTAAATTTTTACCCTATTTTAAAAAGTTTATAAAAATGCACTTGGAAAATTGATTTTCAATAAAATCTTGTAATAACAGAGGAATTCATTGACTGGAAGATGAAAATTCACTACTTTTTATTAACTTATGAATAATTGTTGAAAAAAAAATGAGGCTTTGAATCAATGACAATATTCTTTGTTTGATTTCAACTACTCTGATTAGGATACTTGTAATATTATGTTACATAGAACCAAATGTGGAAAAATCATAAACTTCAACTTCCTAATTGTCTATTATTAACTGCAAACATAGAATTATCTATACATGATTGTTGCATACAGTATATTCTTAAGTAATCACAAGCAATAAGCAATGTTTCTGTTTTGAGAATGTGGATACACTAGTTATTCAGAATGTTAAATTTTTCTTTACATATGGCACACATTAAAATGCTTAATGAATTTAGTTTGTATTAAAATTGTCTATATTAAGTGTGACTTAATTAGACTCTGTCATGAAAAACCTCAAACCAACACAAGGCTGCCTTTTTGTCTTAGCAAGAAAAAGTTATTTATTTTCTTGCACGAGCTGCACACAGTAAAGAGTGGAAGGGGATGGAAGGGAAAAGGAAGTAACAAAAAACTAATAAGAAAACAATATTTTTTTTCTTAGGTGTATATTAAAACTTTAGTGTGAATTGTTCATTCTAAGTCTTCAATAAGGAACTAATAAAATTTATTTTCAAAAACATTCACACATAGCTTTTGGTTTTAAAACATTAAAAAAATATTTCTTTTACTTATGAAATTTCATACATTTTCTTTATTTCTTCAGTAAAATTTTAGAAGGGAAAATTAATGAAAAATTAAATGAAATTATAATCTTTTTTAATTTATTGAGATAAAAATAATATACAATCCCCAACTTCCCCTTGAAATATGAAAAGTTTTATATTAATTAGAAAAATTGAAATAATAAAATGAGAAAAGCCAAAAAAACAAAAAAAATATAGTAGTATTTTTCAATAAGAGTCAAATTAAAACATGAATGTATGCAGTCCATGCTGAAAGGCAATAAAATTTTAATAAAGTGTAAAGAAAAACTGGAAACAAAGAAACATTGCAACCACACAACTGACTGCAGCCATTGAATAGCAATCTAACAGGCAGAGGCTTAGGTTTCATTCAAGACAGGCATTTATAGCAGATATTAATAAAATAAAAACACTTTGAACATTGAGCTCTAGAACTATGGATCGAGCAAACTACTGCTAATAAATAGGCCAGGAAAAAAATTTAAAAGCTAAGGATGCTTTTTTTTAAGGAAAAAAAAATAATTTTTAAACAAGTTAAACAAGAATTCCCAATTTAGTTTTTAATAAATAGAACCTATGATATTAGGAAAAGTGACACTAGAAATTATAAAGTTCCAAACCTTTTTGAGGCTTAAAAAGATTATATATATATACAGTGTATCACAAAAGTGAGTACACCCCTCATATTTCTTCAGATATCTAAGTATATCTTTTCATGGGAAAACACTAATAAAATGAATTTTTTACACAATGAAAAGTGACCTGTCTGCAGCATATATGAATGACAGAATTTTTTTTTTCCTGAAAATAACCAAAAATA